>KB672869.1:533118-550028 GCA_000349145.1 Anopheles dirus | reverse complement strand
TGCTTGACTGTCAAACGACTGTTCATGTTCAGTTTCCAGTGATGTATCAATTTTGGTATGGGGGGGGGGGATCTATTTGGGTCGCTACCAAAAAATCGAGTTAATTTTTAAAAGCTCTGAAAAAAGAGACGACTTACGCGTTTTCGCGAAATTTACCTAACAGTATTGTGACTAAAAACTTGACTATGCTATAATCCAAAAATACCGCCAGCGAAGAGCGTGGACGTTTGTTAGAAAATTCATTTTCTTTCATCTCGCTCTTTCGCGTTCGCTCGGCTGGTCGCTCTCGCGGTCACTCACCAAGGCGCAGTGGAGGCCGGCTGGCCGTGCTCGAAACAGCTCGCATGATTTGACACAATTGACGGCTGCGAAGAACAACAACAAGAACAGCTGTCAAATAAATTGTCATATGGAGATTTAAAACACAAGGCCATGTAAAGAAGGCCTTACGCCCGTCTTCGTAGCCATCTTGAAAACAAAGTTTGACGTCTGCGGGTAATTTTGGTCTACGTCATGAGCACACACACATATGCAAAATAATCAAGCAACAAATATTTGATAGAGGAAATCGCCTTTCGTAAGCACAGATTATATTTTGCGTCCAGTGTGTATATAATCAATCTGTTCTATTGTTCCAACAATGAAACCATATTCAAACAATGCAGTAGCCTTTACTTTCTGTGGAGAAGGATTTCACAAGCCACTAGCAATTTGAGAATACAGTGTTTTATTAGGTTTAGGGTGGTGGCACAGCTCCGTCGTACGACGTTTTTTGTATAGGATTTGACAGATAGCGTCGGACGTACGACTCCGTCGTACGACGGAATCGAATGAGTTTAATTTCATCGGATGGTCGCATGCATTTTTTCTGTCAAATTTAAAGACAGCAAATCCTTATAGATTTATCATTGTTTATTTAGAAGTGTCAAGTTCGTAAAAAATCGCAACACGCATCGGATAAGCTGTGCCACAGCTTACGATACACACGCCGTAAAAAACGTCGTACGACGGAGCTGTGCCACCGGCCTTACCATTCACAGGATTTTTCATCCATTTTTTAGCAGTTCTCACAGTTAAATGAAATCAATACCACCCAATGTTGAAAAAGTTCCACCTATTGAAAGTGGATGGTATCGATTTCATTTAACTGTGGGAACTGTTCAAAAATGGATGAAAAATCCTGTTTATATGCCGTTCCCGATCGCTCGAACAAAACGTAAACATCGTCTGACATATAGGTGTCCTATTTAAGAGACAGGGTTGCCTATTTAAAATGAATTAAGATATAGTTTATTATTTTTCAGTATGAAAACAAGTATTTTTGTTTGAAAAAGTGGTATTTTTCAAATCTCCAAACAATTTTGTTCAAAATACAATTCGGTTTGACAGCGTTCTCGCCTCGAGGTTTCCTGCAATGCACGATCGAAGCGAGAACGGCCAACTGAGAACTTTGACAGCTGTCCTTCCTGGTTCTCAGGTCGTTATACAGACGTCTAAAGCCCGCTTCAGATTAAATTTGTTTTCTTTTTTTTTTTTAAAAACAAAGTCGAAGAAGAAGAAGGTCGTGTGCGTCGTGTGCCGTAAAACTGTTCGTGAAAGTGTAAGAAAAATTAGCAAAAAGCGATAAAAATTAATCATTTAAATCAATACACTTTGCTGGTAGATACGAACCAATATTTTTCCCTGGACCGAATTCAACCAATCCCCTTTGAAGTCTGACCCTACCCCGCCGAGCCTTCGTGCCATTATTTTGGAGGCTCCGTGGAAGAGTAAGCTGAGATTTTTCCAGATGAGTTTTCTCGGTGCATAGCTAGCTGGTTTCTGGTATTTATAAACGAAGAAATCTGTCGTCATCGGGCGCGTCATCGCCGCGAGCGGCCGAGATTCGACCGCGTTCCAGAGTGCAGTGGAGAAACGAAAAATATTAATTTTCGGTCGGCCATTTTGACCGGTATTGGTTTTCGGTGTTGCCAATTTGTGTGCGGACAATTTGTGGGCAGGCAGCGCATTCGCTGAATCGGCACGATCTGGAACCCGGTGGCGGTGAGGGAGGGAGGCGGCAGAACCTCCAACCGCAAAATTGCAACTTCACCCGTCGTAAAAGTTGCGATCAGATGTGCCCTTCCGCGGGTCGAGCGTAGTGAACAGAAAATGTAGAACCTGACGGCCGCTTTAGGTGTGTTGGAGGTGGAGCTGATATTTTTTGTTGTTGAGCGAGCTTATAAGTTCTTATCGATTTTCCTAGCGTATTACCTACATACATCAGTGCTCGGGGCCCATTTTGGGGTGAAGCGTTTCTGTGCTTCGTTTCGTGGGTCGCGAAATGGTTACATCCTGGCGAATGCAGTTTTCCTGGCTTCATGAATGACAAATCGTAATTGTGTGTGACCGTGTAAGTGCAATGTAGTCGAGCGCAGTGGTGAATGCATTTTTAAGCAGGTGACTGCGTAAGGTGGCGTTCGTGACGATTTTGTTTCTTGCGTTTCGAAACAAACCTCTACGCACAATAATGTGCAGGACATCCAGTGAGAAATGTACAAACTATCTTGGGCTGGCAGGGATGAATCGATCCATAATTTTGCGTGTTTTCTCAGGCTCCTGCGATACTAGCTCGACCGTCGCCGTAGAGTAATATGTAGAGTGGCTTATGTGATCGCTTTTCTTCTCGTTTGTGCCTGCTTTTCTCCGTAGAATAAACCCCAAAGAAGTAGCAGCCATAGTGAGTCCGTTCGGCGTAAAAACGATACAATTACGAGCAAGCGATTGGGACGTGTCTCGTTGTTGCTATGACATACGACACCGTCAGCCAGTCCATGGAACGTACGAATGGGAAAGCAGCGATGGAGCAACGGGATGATGGAACTATTGCGACGACGGCGACCACGACGACGGTGACGGCGATGAACGACCATCAGATCAGCCATACCATAGCGGAAAATGCGTAAGTGTCGTCCGTGAAAGAAGTGCCGAGGTGAAGGGGGTGGTCATGCCTGTTGCGGGCTGTACAATTAAGGGCGCAGTCTAATCAGTGCACAACTCCTTTTTCTTTGTTCTTGAACATGTGTGCGTGCGTGTGTGTGCGTGTTCGTGCCTGTGTCTCCGTGTGTGTATGCGTGCGTGTTTTTCTATTTTTCTGCAGACACAACAGCACCGGTGGCAGCAACAACACGACGGCTGGCTTGCTGAGCAGTTTTCCCGTGGATAAGCTCGCCTCCTTGAATGCGAAGATTTCCAGTTCGCGATGGGTGGTCCCGGTGCTTCCGTCGCAGGAGCTGGACTGCCTGCTCGACGCAGCGATACAGCTCTCCACCTTGGGTAAGTGTAGATCGGCCGGGAAAAGAGCGGTGTGGGCCAAGATAACTGATGGTTGCTGTGTGTGTTTTTCTGTGTGTCAATATCAAAGGTATCGATGGCGATTGCGAGCCGTGCGTGCGATTCTACCAGAACGAGCTGGCCACCTCCTTCATCAACATCCTCACCGACGAGGCCGTCATGTCGTGGAAGAACAACATTCACGTGTGCATTTTTAAATCGTGCTGCAAGTTCCTGCGCCTTGCCTCCCTGCACATGGAGCGCGACAATCAGTCGCTGCTGGAGCTGCTTGCAATAGTGTTCGATCCGGAAAACAAGTTTCACATGCACAACATCGCGCGACAGCCGGAGAATATGAACACAGCACCTCCGCCGCCACCACCGCCCCCACCGCCATCGGCTCCGTCGTCGACGACGTCGGTGTCGCAGCCACCGGCGGTTACGGCCCTGGGCAATCCAGCACCGTCTTCGTCTTCATCATCCTCGTCCTCCTCGTCCTCGTCGTCATCGTTGCCCGACAGCAGCGAGAGCAGCACCAACACCAACACCAGCAGCACCAACGCACCTGGCGCAACGACAAAGCCGCCGGCACAGGAGGAGGTGGCGGTGTGCTTTGCCAAACCGCCGGCTGAAACAAAAAATCCTCGCGGATGGCTGCTCAACTTTATCAACCAGTTCGGCGTGTACAACGGGTTCGACAACTTCCTCAAGCGCATGACGGTCGCAATCGAGCAGCATCAAAAAGTACGTGGCGCGGCGGCAGCGGGGGATGAGACGAAGGCGAAGGGTGGTGGTGGCGGCGGTGTGGATATGTGCCGGGGAAAGATTTCACTACAACTGCTGTACGCGCTGCTGCGTCCGTTTGGACTGTGTGCGGAGTATCTGACGGTCGACACGATCGAACGGTACCTCTTGCCCGGGTGCCGCTTCGTGCTGACCGTACTCGAGAGCCTCTCCGACGCCGAGCTGAAGCGGGAGGTCGTGTTCGAGGGGAAGAACGATTTTATCACCGGTATTGTGAAGTATTCTCGTGCCTTGTTAACGCGTGTGCCCGGGCAGGAGAGTCTGTTGAACGAGCTGGAAATGGCCCGGCTGAAGATTATCCTGCGCGTGCTGCAAATTTCGAGCTTCAACGGGAAGATGAACGCACTGAACGAAATAAACCGGGTGCTGAGCTATGTGTCGATGTATCCGCATCGGGGATTGATAGCGGAAGAGGAGGGCGACTTTCTGAGCGCCAACAGGATGGCCCTATGGATACGCAGTAACCGCGTGCTGGCAATAGTGTTGCGCGATTCGCTGCACCAGTCGCAGTACGTGGAGAAGCTGGAGAAGATTCTGCGATTCCTGATCAAGGAGAAGGCACTCACGTTCGACGACCTTGACGCTGTGTGGAATGCGCAGGAGGGCAAACACGAAGCGATCGCGAAGAACGTTCACGACCTACTGGCGAAGCTGGCGTGGGACTTCAGTGCCGATCAGCTGGACTATCTGTTTCGGTGCTTTCAGACCAGCATGCAGAAGTCGGGCAGCCGGAAGCAGCGCGAGCGGCTGCTGGAGCTAAACCGCCGGCTGGCGGAGGACGACAAAAACGGCATGATGGCGCAGAAGGTGTTGAACATGTTCTGGAATCTGGCCCACAGCTCCGACACGCCGCTGGAGGTGCTTGAGCAGGCCCTGCAGTCACACGTGAAGATCCTGGACTATAGTTGCTCGCAGGAGCGTGATGCACAGAAGGGCATCTGGTTGGTGAAGTGCGTGGAGGAGCTGAAGGGACGAGATGAGTGGGTGCTACCGGCCCTGCGACTAATCCGTGACATCTGCTCACTTTACGACACGACGCCGAACCACACGCCTCGCATGCAGCATACCATGAACCGCCAGAAGATCATCGATCAACTGCAGAACGAGCATAAGCTGGTGATACTGGTGACAAACAGCTTAACGTGCTACATGAACCGTGTGCGGGCCCTGGTGGCAGCTGATTCGTCGCTGAAGCCGTCCAAGCTGCGGCTGGACGGACGCTATCCGCATCCGCAGCAGATACAGGAGCGGCTAGATTTCTTAAAGTTCCTGCTCAAAGACGGACACCTGTGGTTGTGCGCGGATCAGGCGAAGCAGATCTGGAACTCGCTGGCGGTGAACGCGGCTTTCGATAGTGATCGCGAGGAGTGTTTTCGGTGGTTCAGCAAGCTAATGGGCGAAAATCCGGATCTCGATCCGGGCATCAATCGCGATTTCTTCGAGAACAACCTCCTGAAGCTGGATCCGATACTGCTGACGGAGAACGGTATCCGGTGCTTCGAGCGTTTCTTTCGGGCAGTTAATACGAAGGAGGAACGGATTGTGTCGGCCAAGCATCACCACCACCGCAGCGCGTACGTGATGTACAACAACGGGGAGGATCTGATCGGGAAGGACTATCTGTGGCGTGTGATTACGGCCGGCCAGGAGCCGATCGCGAACCGGGCGATCAGCATCTTGAACGAGATGATGACGGTCGGTCCGAGGCAACTAGCCGATGTGAAAGCGTACCACGAGGCGTTCATCGAGGAGTGCTGCGACAAGCTGCGTGCCATGTTCCAGAACATGGAGCTGCTGCTGCGTGAGTTTCCCTCGCCAAAGCCGACATTGAAGAAGCAGGCTGGCGGCGAGACGGCGGAACGTGCGAACGAGGACGACACTAAGATCAACGGTGATGTCGAGCGGAAGAAGGCTCTACTGGTCGATCAGATGTGTCGCATGATACGCACGCTGCAGGAATATATACGCGAGTGTGATAGAAAGTTTCCCGGCGATCGGCTAGCGCTGCCGCTGTGTCACGCCGTCCGCGGAAGGCATGTGGAGTTAGTGGTGAAATTTCAAACACCCGGTCGGCAGCTGGACGACATTGAGCTGACAAGCCACAGCAACGAAACGATGCATTCGTTCAAGCGCGCGCTCCTGCGACGTATCAAGGTGCTGAAAGCGAACGAAATCCGTGTCGATCTGTACGATAATGGCACGAACGAGCTGGTCATGGTGCCGGACGATCAGCAAACGCTTGCCTTCTACGGCATACGGGACAAGATGTCATTGATCGCAAAATTGACACCGATTTCGTCAGGCCTGATGACGGCCGGCTCACCGGACAGTTCGAGCGAGAGCAGTTCCGGATCACCGCCCCGCAACTACGTCGATCCGGTAAAGCAGCAGCAGCAGCAACACCACGCGCGTCTTTTCCTCCAATCTTCCTCCGAATCCGAGGACACACTGCCCGGGGTGGTGATTGCGCAGAAACCCCAGTACACGAACTTCTTCCTGCAGGTGTACCAGCTCGCGAACGCACTCGAGCATGATCGCCTGCGTGATGGCGTGCGTTCGCTGCTGCATCTGCTTCCGCTCGACCGGTTGACCGTGGGTAATCTGTACGAGGTGTTCAACACGACGCAGGGTGCGCTAGACGATGTGCGGAAGGCGACTCTGGAAGCGAACGATAACGAGGCGGATATTAAGGCTGTGATGGAAGCGACCGAGGCGGAGTCGCTGGAGGCGTTCAAGTCGCTCTTCCTTACTCCACCGTCCGTTCGGGTGTTGTACAATCTGGAGGTGCTAGAAGCGATGCTACTTCCGGCCAGCATCAATCCACTTCCCCCCGCATCTATCGCACCCGCACCAGCTGCGCCGAACAATGGTAACAGTGTCGTGAAGCAGCATGACGAGCTGGCGATCGTCGGGGATGGCGTCGCAACGCCACTGGGAGCCGTGCTGGAGTTCCAGTACGCCTGGTTTAATTGTGGAGCGGCCGAATTCATCGTGGGGTTGCTGTCGGAGGAAGCGTTCCTGGCCAGTAGTTCCGATCGGCATACGAAGCGAGCCTGCTATCGCAGCGTTATGAGGTTGGTGAAATTTTACTTCCTCACCGTCGGATACCTTGTACCACCGCCCACCTTCTACGATCAAATGCGCCAGTACGAGCAGTTCCAGGCGCAGTTGCGTCGCTACACTCCACTGCACAACATGCTACGTGGTGGGTTGCGTTGCGAGCATACGCTGAACGGATTCGCCAAACGGCTGGCATCGTACATATTGCAAGTAGAAATGCGTCCGGGGATCGGGGGCACCATAGCGACCGACAGCCAGAATCTGCTGGCGGCACTGTACCGTGGGGAATGGGCGTTTCCGGCGGTGCGTACGATTAAAGCGATGATGGAGGTTGCTCTGCGTGTGTGCAAGGATTGGGAGCCGGTATCGTGGGATGCGCTAAAGGAACGCACGTTTGCCGGACGTTACGGTGGCAGTGGTTCTGTCGATGGTGTTGGAGGGAACGGGACAGGCGATCCGTCTGCTAACGACACTGCCGATGGTGAGAGTAAGGATGCGTCTTGTGAAAATGCGACGGAAGAGGTGAGCGACGCAAGCAAACGTCGCTACAGCACTAGCAGCGTAGGTAGTAACTGTAGCAGCAGTAGTGAGAGCAGTTCTAGCAGCTGCTGCAACAGCAGCAGCAGTAATTCGGCCGGTCTCGGTGCTTCTGTACAACAACAGCAGCAACAATTACAACAACAGCAGCAGCAACAACAGCAACAGCATAATCAGCAGCAAAATCCATACAACCAACAACAACATCATCAAAACCACCATCACCACCACGAGAACGATCTTCAGCTGGTCGCAGTCGTCGATCGCAGCCACGATTACGAGGTGCTGCACGTGGCACTGGAAGTGTTGGGGCTTTCGCTGGCACTGCATGCCGACGCGGTGAAAGCCTTACACAAGGAGGACGGCCTGTGGGACAGTTTCCTCGGCTCGCTGCTGCTGCTGAATCCGTCCGGCAAAATGCGAACGCTGGCGCGTGAACAGCTGCTGGCCATGCTGACGGGGGAGGTGTCAGACGAGCTACTGCAGTCGATCGTGTGTAAGCTGTATCGAATCTGGCGAAAGGTGAACCATCGCACCGAAACGTGTGCGGACTATCTGCAACTGTTTGCGCAGCTGCTACAGTGCCAGGAATGCCACGAGACGCTGGTGATTAACGTCGAAGAGCTGCTGCAGACGGAAATTAAATGGCTGTACTGGGTGCGCGACAATGTGGCGACCCACGGGAAAACGCTCGTGCAGGAGGAGATCCTTGAGGGGCATTTGTGTTTGACCAGAGCACTGGTGTTCCATATGAAGCCAGTCGAAAAGCGTTGTCTGAATGCATTGTTGATGGTAAGTATGATACGATATGATTTTGCTAGTTTGGAGGGTGAAACTAAGATAATAGTTACTTAGGGAAGTTTGATTTTTACCTTTTCAAATCAATACCATGGCCTATTTCTTAAGTTGCAGTTTTAAATTTCCATTAGTAGTGCCTAATGTTGTAATAGAGCTACACGAGGAGTAGCTAAATAAAACTGCCTCATTCGGTTGACTTCCAGAGTCTCAATTTTGGTTTACGATTAGTGTAACTTGATTTGAAATGAACTAAAGTAAAAACTTTTAGATGTATAAAAAGTAACAACATCAATTTCCCACAAGGAGCCCACGAGAGTACCACGATATGCGTGAATGATAAATTACATATTCTATTTTTTAATTCTTGTTTACTACTCAATAGATTTGTAAGAAAATAAGAAAGTGATAATATAAGAAAGATAGGTTTTAGCTTGTTCTAACTATATCAAAAACGAATTTTAAAAAAATCCAGTGGGATTCGTTTTTTATCTCAATATACCATGGCTCTTACTTAATGTTACAAACTGTTCGGTATCATTTTATAACTCTGCTTTTCATTATTTTTCCAGGACATAGTTAAGGAATTTGTCTTCAACGCCTCGTTCCAGTACATTTACTATCGGCGCAGGAAGCAGATTAACTTTCAGCTGCCCCCGCCGGTGTGTCGCACGCCACGGACAATTTCTGCCGCGCTCGATTTGGTTGTAGCGCTTAGCCACAACTCGGTTGAGCTGACCACGACCATTTCGATGATGCTGAATGATATGTTTTTCGAAGACATTGAGCCGGTCCGGGAGTGGGAGTATCTGCCACCGGATGCACCGCGAGCGCTGCACGGGTTTTGTGGTCTGAAAAATGCCGGCGCCACGTGCTACATGAACTCGGTTCTGCAGCAGCTGTACATGGTTCCTGCCCTGAGGAATGGCATTGTTCGCATCCATCAGGCTGTCATCGATGATAAGGAAGATTTCAATGAGGATCCAGACGGACAAGCCCTGGTAAGGAAGGAGGCAGCAGCTAAAAATTGCACAACAATTTTATTCACACAATTATCTTGTCTCGTCCCTCGCAGCACGGTTTGCAGAAGGAAGACGATGGTGGGAAGAACTATCACATAGGAATACTGAAGTATGTGATGGTAATATTCTGCTATCTGGGCCATAGCGCTTTACAGTATTACATACCTCGCGGTTTGTGGAGACATTTCAAGTAAGAACCTTTGCTTTGCTAAATATAACAGCTCGCAAAATTAATTGATTTTTTGCACCAAACTAATTCCTTTCAATAGATTGCAAGGAGAACCGGTGAATCTGCGGGAACAACAGGATGCAGTTGAGTTTTTTATGTCCCTTTTTGAAAGCATTGACGAAGGCCTGAAAGCCCTGAACTGCGAACAGCTGATGTCTGCCACGTTAGGCGGATGCTTTAGCGATCAGAAGATATGCCAAGACTGTCCGCACCGGTACAGCAAGGACGAACCATTTAGTGTGCTTAGTGTCGATATTAGAAATCATAGCTCGCTGACGGATTCGCTGGAGCAGTATGTTCGCGGTGAAATACTAGAAGGTGCCGATGCGTACCACTGTGATAAATGTGATGAAAAAGTAAGACAAACAAGAGCTTGCATTAGCCCTACCTTATACTTGACGCCTGGTACTCTTGTCTTTTGCAGGTCGTTACAGTGAAACGGCTGTGCGTGAGCAAACTGCCGCCCGTACTAGCAATACAGTTGAAACGTTTCGAATATGATTACGAACGGGTGTGTGCTATCAAATACAATGATTATTTCGAGTTTCCACGCGTGTTGGATATGGAACCATACACGGGTGAGTTATTATATTTGGATTGTGTCTTATTTCAAAGTCGGTTCCAAGTATTTTTATCGATTATTTTCTTCTCTTCAGTATCCGGGCTGGCGAAGTTGGAAGGCGAGGTTATTAATGTCGAGCCAAAGCAAGAAGATCAAGGATCTACCCGCTACCAGCTAACCGGAATCGTGGTACACAGTGGGCAAGCGTCCGGTGGGCATTATTACAGCTACATCCTGCACAAGTACGTAATTTGCGTCCCGGATCGCGTCGATCGATGTGTGCTCTAATTGGTATGATATATTTGCGCAGGAATTACGCCACGGGACAGAAGAAATGGTACAAGTTCGATGACGGCGAGGTGACGGAGTGTAAAATGGATGACGACGAGGAGATGAAGGCACAATGCTTCGGCGGGGACTATATGGGCGAGGTGTATGATAACAACCTGAAACGCATGCAGTACCGACGACAGAAACGCTGGTGGAACGCGTACATGCTGTTCTACACGCGGAACGATGTGTACTATGCAAAACCACCGAAGAACGCTTTTTGGTGGCGGCTGAACACCAGCCTACTTCTAGCGTCGCATAACATAATAATCAAGCCAAACATCGAAAGTCTGTCGTTGGCGCAGAGCGAGCACTACCATTTCCACATGGAAGCGGATGTGGAACGATGCATACGGTACGTTCGATTCTCCGTGCTCGTGCCTGATTGTGTATGCCTCATTGTGTTGGAGAGATAGTGTTGTTGTTATGTTTAAACTATACATTGCTTTGCTTTCTTTGCAGCATTCAAAACATACGATTTTTGCACTCACGAATGCTGTTCTCGACGGAATTTTTCACCTTCATGAAGAAGCTTGCCGACTTTCCGATTAAACCAAAGAATAAAGTACCAGTCTGGATATTGTTGGTGAGTAGAATTTAAATGAGGATGTACTGCAGGGTTTCTCCTCAAAATATCATTTCCTCTTGTCAATTTTCATCCCAAATTCAAGCAATCAAGTTCAGTTTTTAACAATTTTAATAGAGTATTTATGTAAAAGCCCAAGTGTTCGATATTTTTACCAAAATCAATTGACAATCACTCAATACTAAAAAAATCTATTTATAATTATAAAACATTCACTGAAGGATAATTGATTTTTTTTTACTAAGCGCTAAATGAAAAAAAAAACACAAATAAAATTATACACGATCGCAAACACCATCACACATTCACAAACACCATCAATAGCGGCAATAAACCCGAAACACACCACAACTCCACCCGGATAGTCACACCATCCAGCACAACCGAGAAAGCCTGGGATAAGGCCAAACTACAGGGAGAAAATGCCCTGAAAACAAACTTAGATAATCACTTAGATAATCTAATAGTATTTTCATGTATTTCATTAATTAGTTTAAATAAATTGCTGGATGTTTGCTATAGTTTTGAATTTTAAGAAACCCTGCAATGCAGCATTGTGATCAGACTGTGTGCTAATGTTTCATCGTTTTATTGTTACTGCTAATGTTTCATCATTTTAGAAGGGACTGGAGGATGTTTGCTTGCTTAAGGTTCGTTTAGCATCGAAGTTTCTATTCCACACGGGCTTTAAGACGAAGAAAACGATCAGGGGCCAGGTTATGGATTGGTACGTAGAATGCGCAGTTCAGCATGGGGACTAATAATTTATGATTGTATTTTTGATTCTCTCGACAGGTATGAGATTTTCCGCGTACAGTTGGAAGGATCCGTTTTTATTAGAAAATGGTTTGCCGAGAACGTGCTGCTGGACTCACCTGGCCGGTTGTGCGAATATTTGCTGGCCGCACCCTTGCCAGAGATCCGGTCTTGCTTTGCGAAACTGATCGTTTCCTTCTGCCATTACTCCGCCGAGGACGAACCGGTGGTAGGCTTCGAGGGTAGCAATCTGTGTGAGCAAGTACTGATTGCCGTGCTAAGTCTGCTGAGATCGGACGTGCCGGAGCATGGCAAACATTTGCCACACTACTTCAGTCTGTTCTCCATGTACGCTGGGCTGGGCTACAGAGAAGAATGCCAACTGATCAAGGTAGAGTGGGAGATGCATATCAGTATTTGTGATGTGCGATGTTGCAATTAATTTTGCGGGTGATTGTTGCATTATTTTCAGCTGAATGTGCCGGTGCTCTTCATGAGAGTTGCAATGGACGATGGAACGGGTCCGGCGATAAAATATCAGTATCCAGATCTAAGCAAACTGCACCACGTCGTGTCCCATTTGGTTCGATCGATGGATGTATCGTCACGATGCCGTAGCGCCATTAGTGGTTCCGCTGTGCTGCCAAACAAGTACATGAACGACCACATAACGCGGAAAAATGCATTAATTCCTATGTCTGAAGAGTGCATCGATTATCTCTATAATCGAACTGGGTATGTGTTCTATGACGTGTCGTGCTTTTGGTCTGTTTTATGCCTAAGATCTATGTTTATTTTTGAAATCTTCATTTAGATACATCAAACGTTTGCTGGAAGACGTACACATTGGAGAGGAAGGGTTTAAATTGCTGCAATACTGCTGCTGGGAGAACCCACACTTCTCCGGAATCATCTTGATGGAGCTGCTGTTCCAGTGCGATTACGTATATTGGCACGACATGAAGCACTACACGGACTTGCTGCTGCACATTTTGCTTATCGAAGACTCTTGGCAAGGCCATCGCATAATGAACGCTTTGTTGGGTAAGTGCAAACTTCCGAATGAACATTCTTCGTTTGGTGTAGTGCATATTTGTCAATGTTGTGTCGTTTCTCTCGTCCCAGGCGTTGGCCACGATAGGGACGGATTGCTGGAGATCATCAGACGCAGTAAGCTGAACTACCAGAAACGTGCCTATCAGTGTATCAAGTGCATGGTGCACCTGTTCTCGAAGAGCCCGGTAGCACTGAACAAACTGCACACGGATGTTGCACTGGCAAAGCAGTGGACGCTAGCGATTGAGTGGCTCCAGGAGGAACTGGAAAAGCATCGCACGACAGGGAACAGCCAGTATAACTACAATTCGTGGTCTCCACCGGCGCAGAGCAATGATAATACAAACGGATTTCTGCTGGAGAAATCGCAATCAGTGCGAGACATATTGCAGATGGCGTTTGATCTATGCCCGGAAGAGGTATGTATGCTGTTTTTTTTTAAATTGATTTTGAGTTTCTAGGTCATGTACAGCATGTTTTATAATTCTTATAGCAGTTGATATGTCCCCAACACAGGCTTCAAAAAATCATGGATGTATGTTAGAATGCCTTGTGGTTTACATGGACAGATCAGAGCTTTATTGTATATTATGTTTATCTTTAATTTTGAAATTTTATCTGATCCATTATATATGTGTAGTGTTACATCATTCTTTCTTCTCCCTTGGCATAGCAATCTCTACAAGGCTCTGCCCTGCAATTTATGGCTTTTATTGATTTAGGTTATTAACCGTATCCTGGATAGCCCACAGTCCTGCGTACGGGGAAACGACGGACTAGTTGAGATTTGAACAACCTGTGGTACGTAAGACCTTGCGCTTGTGCACAGGACCATACGACCGCCCGTACAGGACACTCTAATTTGCAGATGTGGCTCATATTTTTTATGGCGCGAGTATCTATTGAGCGTGAAGCTCACAACCTCACATTTTGCCAATTGCTAACGTAGTTTAGTGAAACGGAACATCATGGTTTAAGCAAGATACATGCTGTCGAGCTTTTCTTCATGCTGTCGAGAATCATGCCTCCGTAGTGGCATTGTCATCAGCGCTTGCGTATCAATATGACATTTTAACGTTCACATTTTGTTTATCGTACATTTAGATTCAAGATACAGAAACAATGGAGCATCAAATAATTTGCCACGAAGGGGGTGTTATACGCGCGTCGGATGACACTGGATCCGGACCTATACAGGGAATTGTAAATGATGTGGAAAAACCTCAGCAAGCGTCGCCCGTTGGCCCTGCAACGATGCATTCACACCAGACTACCCCAGCCGGATCTGATATAATGGGCTACCCGGACGGTGGCCAAAACGGACCGAGCACGGATACAACCGTAGTTGGGTCTGGCATATCGTCCAGTGTGAAACAACTGATGGGGGTTATATCTAGCATTGATATTAATGCCGACAACTCGTCGGAGCAACAGACGAAGATGGCCACCAAACCGCTCGTGGTGGCAACAAGCGCAACGCAACCACAATCATCGCTTACTACGACGGCACCAGCTTCACCGCCGACGACGCTGTCGACGACTTCCTCAACCGCCGGCACAGCACAGACAACCTCGCAGAGCACTGTCAGCAAGAAGGATCGCAACACACCGGGCCGTCCAGGTGACGGACAGTCCTGCACCAGTTAGCAAAAGGAGAAATGACACATCTGAAGCATATAACCTACGGGGTGCGAACGCTTTGTTCGATGTGAAATGATAGCGAAAGCATATTGTAAACCCGAGTGAAGCTGAATTAGGAACGAGATAAGAGAAGAGAAGAACGTCTAATGCGCTAAAAGAAGCTGCTGACTTATGTAGCTAGTAGTTCTGGTCATTTTGTGCTTGAACTAGTTTAAAGCGAGACGTAGGAGGGTACAAGCTGCGAGGGGAGAAACCATTTGTATCTGTTACTAATAATAGTGAAGTCAGCTACGCGGAGAGAGGAATACACCGAAAACTACACACCTTAAATTATAACCACCAGCAGAAAAGAATTCAAAATGAAGAATGCAACACACGCCTCACACACACATACAAAAACACAACACGTAAACAAATGAACACACACTAGCCTATAAAATTGACTATACAAACAACATTTCCTCTAATGCCATTGAATTAGGCGAGAAACTAAAAAGCAACAAAAAAAACATCCACGATTAATCGATACAAACGGGGTGGGTGGTAAGGGGGAGGATGGGTAAAACTGTTCGAAGTAAGTTTGCTTACTGCCGTTACTAGTCATAATGAATGGCAACGAGAAAGGGGAAGACCGTCAAGGAGGAAGGCACATACGAGAGATCCATTGCAAAAAGATGATAAACTTTTTGATCGGTCTCGTTGAAAAAAAAAAGAAAACTTCGAATACATACCGTACAGCATCGCCCCGCTCCCCCTGAACACGGTACACACATAATGCATGCTACAATAAATTGTGAACAAATATAAATATGTTTAAATTATTGGACTACATAAAGATAGGTTTGTTTAATTTATTTCACTCTGGTTGAGAAATATGACGAGCAAAAGAACAACATACTTTCGTTTGGGGTTTGGAACTAAACTAGGAATCATGGATTGCTTGCATGGAGTTGCAGTTGCGATTCTGTTTCTAAATTGTTTAGTTTAATGCTTACTCTACTTATCAGGCGATACAACCGCTTCGTAGTCTTGGCTAGCCGGCAACAAACTCCGGAATCGCTCACGGAATCGCGCACCGTCGTCAGTTGATTCGGGATAAATGGCCCTTCTGGCGGAAGAGTCGATGCCATCCATCCATCTCAACCTAGGCCTACCAACCACGCCTCCTCTGTCCATGTGGACGATCTAAAATGACTTTACGTGCTGAGTCGTCCGGTGTCATTCTACTAATATGACAGCCCACCTTAGCCTGGCGAGTCTATTGTGCAGCGTATCAGAAGGTCATTGTAAGGAAGGAATCATCTACAACTCGAACGCTGCTAACAGGGATTAGTCACATCTGGACAGGGTTCACGTCTCAGAGGTGTATGTGGGTGTTGAGATTACGAATGCTTTGTATAGTCCCAACTTCGTCCGTAGCGACGTGTTCGCTGGGAGGATAAGTTTCTTTAGTCTGTAATATATGTCTGTCCCAACGCGAATCGTCTAGCTACAAATTATACACTATTCAACTCCCCCTTACAACGTGAGCCTCTAGTTAAGGATCTCGGTGTATGGCTGGATGAATCGCTATCATTCAACGAGCACATTAATACAGTCATAGCGAAAGCGCATAAAGTTCTGGGCCTTATACATATGTCGTCTGTCTGCGGATGTCCGTGATCCTTTGTGTCAACATGACAACATCGATGCACCATCCCTACTTTCCTCTATAAACCTTTATGTCCCCTGTCGTCGTCTTCGCTCCCGCCCCCCTCTAAACGTACCGGCTTGTGCCACTGTCTACGGCCAAAATGATCCGTTTCTGCGCGCAATGAAGGCCTTTAATAAGTATGCAAATCTATATGATTTTAATATCTCAGCTTCTACGTTCCGGTCCCGACTGAACAATGACTCCTTATAATCCTCTCCTTGCATTCGTGATATACTATTAAGTTTACCAGTCAACCATCCTCCCTCCCCACCATTAGATTATTAGTTATTCTTGGAAAGTCTATTGGTGGACATGAAATTGAAATAAATATAAAATGTGTTAAAAGAAGAATGATACTTTTTAGACTCGAAGAATGGCCTGAATCCAATGGCCTTCTTTCAGACACCCAGTTTGGTTTTCGAAAAGGAAAGGGCACCAATGACTGCTTAGCGCTTCTGGTAACAGAAATTGAGCTTGCTCGTGCTCGCAAGCAAAATATGGGATCTATCTTTTTAGACATACAGGGG
>KB672869.1:507900-530958 GCA_000349145.1 Anopheles dirus | reverse complement strand
TGGTGACCAGGCCATGTCAGCACGACGTGCTCAACCGTGAGCGGGCCAGATAAGAAGAAGAAGAAGAAGAAGACCTTCCTTGCTGGACGGAACCGAGAGAATCAACAGAAACCCGGGTACTCCCATTCGTGACATCTAGTCGAGCAGAGACCTGAAGTTCATGATGACTATTTACCAATTTGCCAGAGACATTAGACCGTTGTCTCTAATTCCCTTCCTTTCTCTCCCTTCCTTATTTGCTATTTGTTTGTGGTCCTTGTCTAAAGAATGTTAAATGTACAGCAGGATACTTTTGCAGCATCTAGAGTGTTTGCGGCCGACAGTATCGCCGTACCAAAGGGAGGCAGACTTTGTGTACGTCGTATAATTATGTTATTTTTTTTCTTTTCGTTTTTTTTTTGTTTTTTTTTCTGTTTGTTCAGCTACGTGACGTCTGCACACGTGCCTGACGAAGGATGAGAGAGGCGATAGGGGTTCGTCACCGATCAAAGGCGGAACCAGGCTGCCATCTCCCATAACCGCACATCACCATCGCCACCATCACCATCGTCACGCATACATCATCACTTATTCACAAACACCAACAATAGTAGTAATAAACCCGAAACACATCACAACTCCACCCGGATAACCACACCATCCAGCACAACCGAGTAAGCCCGGGCTTATACAAAATACAGGGAACAAAGAATTCAAGTATCTTATGAATCTCTAGAAGTTTCATGAATCTCATGAATCTCTAAAGATTCATAAATCTCATGAACCTCTGGAGATTCATGAATCTCCAGGAATTCATGAATCCAATGAATTTCTATAGACTCATGAATCTCATGAATCCCTAAAGATTCATTGATCTATAGAGATTCATAGGATTAATGAATCCCTAGAGATTCATGAGGCTCCAGAGATTCATGAATCTTTAGAGATTCACGAGATTAATGAATCTTTTAGAGATTCATAAGTTTCATGAATCTCTAGAGATTCATGAATCTTTGTTTCTAATATTCAGATTCATTCATTTAGTTCAAAGATTCATTCGATTCATGAATCTGAATCTTTGTTACCCAACACTAGTTGGAACATGTGAAGTATACGGTTTCACAGCATAGTTGGTCAATTTAATTATCAATTTCTGCTACACAACATTGAAGCGTGATTAGTTAAAATTAACAGGTACGAATATTTGATGGTATCTTCTTACTCTCCTGTCTAGTCGGCTACCTCATCACAATCTCAAATGTTTAAACTACCTCGCACGGAAGTTACCTTCAAAAATCTTCGATCGCAATTAAAGAACGTTCGTTTGCGTGCAGCCCGCCACGCCGTTTTATTATTGTGCTCGGTGTTTGTGGTTACGCCCGGAGGTTGCCCGAACCTTCCGGGCCCGGAGGTTTACCTTTTCGGTGAGGTTCGGAAATTTACGCTTGATTTGAATCGCATCAATAGTCCGGTTCCGGGCTCCGGCGCTACAAAGCCGGCCGCTGACGAACCGGCGGAACCGAAGGCCGTCGGACCGAGCGGGACCGCGGTGCGTCATTAGCTAAAAGGTACCGGGGCTATCACTGGAATCGACATCACAAGCTTTAACCACTTAATTTGTAGCTGTGGCAGGAGGGTACAAATATAAACACAAGCCAGCATGTATGCTACAGTACCGACAGCCCCCCCCCCCCTCGCCCATACTGTGGTCAATCGGTTTGATGTGTGCCGGCCCAAGGTAGCGGCACTGATGATAAGCAAACACGCTCCTTAGGCTGGTTCTTAGCACTACTTTCTCGTACTGGTGGCAGCCGTTAAAGGTAATTTTTGAAGGGGGAGGAGGGGGGGGGGTCATATGATAGGGGAGAGTGGGGGCAATCGTCGCAAGTGAGTGAGTGTGCATGTAATTAACGTTCCTCGGCGGAACTGGCTGTCAGGCGCGCTGTCACAGATCGGGACGATAATTAAATTAGGAAATCTCCACGCCCACGCATGCTTGTACGATGTAAAACGTGATCTATAGCCGCAAATGATCGTTGTTTTGCATAAACATTTCAGACGCACCCACCACCAAGTAGCGAGGAATCGTCTGACGCCGCCTCCAGAAGCCCGCTTTAAGTGTGTTCGAGAATTGATGGATTGTTTGACACTGCTCGGGTGAGATTAGTACACGAGAACTGGGCATGCAACTGTTTGCCGAGCATTAGATGGAACGACCCAGACGCACACATACCTACACATACACAACCTCCCCTTCGTCAGCTGCTAAGATGCCGCTTCCCGGGCTCCTGCTTCCTGGTGGGACAGTAAAGAAGACGCAAGTGTTTAATTGAACCCTAATCCGGCTGACGACCGAACCGAACCGGCGCGACAAACAGATTCCCCATCGAGTGCGGGCGTTCGATACATTTATTAACGGTCACGTTTCCCGAAAGTTGCACCATGTCGCCCATGAAGCGGCGGGCCAAAGTTTTAAGCAAAGACTTTCGGAGCGGGATTAGCAGGATTTGGTTGTCGGTGGGCGGTGAGGGCGACCGGACGGTGGATTAGTCGAAATGGAAGCTGTTAGCCCGGCCGTTCCACGTGCCGTTCGATGCTTCCGATGAGCCGTGTTCTCGGGTAAGATGTAAGATGAATATTAATACACTAACGCCGGTGGGATAAAGTTTCTCGTACCGACTGCTCTCGTTGGACGACACTCTTAGTGGCTAGTGATTGACGTCGATGGCGACATGCGCACTTTATTGACCACTTATTGGTGAGTTGCTCGGCAGCGTACTAAAGGGTGATTACAAAAAAACAACGATTTTTTTTGTGGCCAATCAAAGCCATATGTAGAGTGGGAGAATTCTTTACGATACATACGGAGAATTCATGTAATAGTTGAGAAAGTAAGTCTATTTTCTCCGATTTTTTTCTCTCATGCTTTACTTAGGTGACCCGAACAAGTATCTTCTAGTGTCTTCTTTTGGCTGTTGTCTTCTCCAAAACGTCATAGGTTACTTTTTTGTCTGGTACCATTCCAGTGGTCTTCAACTGTGCCCCTGTGAACACTTGATGCTCTGTTTCGGTCGCTCTTCCTGTATGATCCGAAGGGATTATTCCCTATTCGACACCACGCTGAGTTGTCCGTTTTCCATTACAAGCTTTGCCCCGGCTCATAGGATTCATGCCTCAATGTTAAAGGTCACGTGAATTTTGTAATACATCTTTAAGTCGTACCAAAAGCCTTGTCTCAGATGTCAGTAATCATCTATGTTTAAAACCTGGTTGCTGGGTCCGTTGTTCGATAAAATCTAGGTATTACCGTACTTTATCGAGTATAGTGCGCACTTTTTTCAAATAAAATAATGACGAAAGACTGCCTGCGCACTACATTCGGAAGTTAACGGGGTTTCACAGAGGGTTTTTTTTTTCTAAAAATGGATGCAAAATCCACCTGTTTTTTCTCCACCTGCTGTGTGCGATATTTTCGCAACGACTATTTTCGCAGACACTTTCTTTCCGGACGTCCCAGATAACGGGAAAATTTGCTAAGGCGCTAAAGAATTGCTTTAAGAAGGGAAGATTGCTAAGGTACTAAAGGCTTGAATCCTAATCTGCTATCCTTTGATATGTTACATGATTTTTCATTCGTTCTTGAACAGTTCCTACAGTTAGATGAAATCATCCCACTCAATGTTGAAATCTTTCCACCCATTCTTGAAATGATACTACCACACAGGGCTTCCCCACTGTGTTTAACATGTCAGGTTGAAAACTTCCAAAGACGCAATTGTATCGATTTGTTCGAGGGCAATCTGTGAACTACACATTATAATCACTTCATGAATGGTTGGAAGGATTTCAACATTGAGTGGGACTATTTCTTCTAACTGTGGGAACTGTTCAAGAATAGATGAAAAATCCTGTATCTGTTTAAATGGGATCGACTCAAACCTTCGTTTGCTCCGGAACCTGATTGGTTCCCGCACACCGCATTAAAACCTGCCTACAGGTTGACACAGTGCACACGGACATCAAGGCTGCCTTCTATAGCCACTTGGGCTACCCACCTATATGCTGACATAGATGCGGTCCTACCTTAGTGGCGCGTCCTTAGTCCTTAGTCCTTAGTACGTACCGCGTAAAAATTGAACACCACATCTCGCGCCCTATCACTGCTTCTCTGGGAGTACCTCAAGGGAGCAATCCAAGACCGCTTCTCATCGTCATCTTCATCAACGATGTCACGCGGGTGCTCCCTCCCGATAGTGCTATATGCGGACGATGCGCAACTATACCTACGGATTCGCAGCCTAGCTGATCAGCTCCGTCTTGAGGCCATTCGGAATGCGTGCCAGACCTGGTGTGACACGAATGGCCTGGTGCTAAGCGCGGAAAAGTGTGTTGTCGTCACGTTCGCCAAGAAGCGCTGCCCTTAAACGGCGCGGTTTTTGAGCGCAAAAGCTGTGTCAGAGAACTTGGAGTGCTCCTTGCCGAAAAGTTGAGCTTCCATGACCAGCTTGAGCATGTTGTTACTAAGGGTAACCAGTTGGTTGGCTTGGTTGGTTGGTACTAGAGATGTACGTACTGAATAAGAGTGAGTGAGTGAATTGAATTGTTGTAATGGAAAGAGTGAGTTGCCTCCCAATATAGAATTTTAATGACTCTTTAGGGAGTCGTGATGATGAAACTCTCTCGCGAGTGAGTATCAACTGGCTGTAGAAATTCGAATCCCAAAAGAATGAGTGGGAATCGCTACACGAGTGACAACTGGCCGTAGGGATCCGAATCCGAAAAGAGTGAGTGGGAGTCGCTAAACGGGAGGTTTCTCGAGTAAGGGCAAAGTGCGGGTGTTCCCCCCCCCCCTAAAGTGAGGGAGAGTGAGTCGACTCCCTAAAAGGAGTTGCTATTCTCATCTCTAGTTGGTACGCCTGTCTCGTCTTTGTTTTTTCGTCCCTTCCGAGCCAGATCGCTACTTGATCGTTTAATGTTGTCTGTGATCGTTTTGTACTGGGCATCTCGCGTATCGCGTTCCAAAATTGTATTCGTACTGCGCGCCCTGCTACGTGGTTATACTTAATCATACGAGTTTAAGTTTTTGTTATTTTGTAAGCTTCAACGCGCCACGGATCATTGGTGAAGCTAACTTAATCGCCGACTCCTTCACGCCATTCATGCTGCCACGTTGTACTAAACACGTCATCAGCTTCGTGTCAACAAAGATCTAAGCGCTTAGATCATGTTGGCGGTGTGATCGGTAAAGCTTGCGCCAGTAAAGCTTAGCGGTGTTATCAGTTTGTAACAACAGATGGCGCTACGGTCAACTCGCCATCGACCAACAGAGGGAGCTGCCGTAACGGCTTCGCGCGTAAAAGGACACGGCCATTCGGAGGATGGAGGACCCATCATTCTCTCTTTCAATGCTGCAAGGAGGCCATCATTACCCCCACCCACGACAACGAACGAGACAGAGAGAGAGAGAGAGAGAACTCCGCTTATACAAGCCGTTTGCGTCGGGGTAACGGCTTTCTTTCTTGTGATTAGCGGAGTAAAGCTACGGATTTTTTTAACCTCTATTTATGTTTGTAATAAAGCCAGGACGGCTAATATGTTAAGAAAATCCGTTTTGTTAGTATTGCGCAAGAAAGAAAGTTGCAGGACGCAACACCTTCGTGGAGAAAATGGATTTTAAAAACACATTCACGTTCGCCCACTTTGTTTACATACCCCAAAGGAGCCCAAAAACAGTCAATGAACTTGAACTTGATTCAAACCTCGAACTTGATCCATTGTTGAAAACAATGATCTGACTATACGTGAATAGAATTGGGCTTCATTGTATTAGGTATCCATTGTTATGATTGTTGGAAGCTACATAAAAACTGCGCACCGGTAAGGATGCCTTATTGTAGAGGTCATGACTGAATCTGTGGCCATTGTATGACGTCATGTTAAAGCAGGTTTTGTTTTTTTTAATAGACAAAAGCTTAGAGAAAAATAAACAAATATGGTTGTATGATTATCAAAAGATTCGGGTAAAAAAAAAGAGCTAGACAAAATTGGGTGCCCCAGTTTGCTATTAGGTGTACAAATGAGGCAGCCAAATGAAAAGAGATTCTAACAAAACCCATCATTTTCTTTCCCATCGATCAGAAAATGATTTTTTATGAGCTGACTTGCTTTTTGTAAAGATGTCGAAAGTACATGTTGACTTTATAATTACGGAGAATTTGAGAAAGTGCTCTGTACAAAACTGGTGACGCTTGTCTGAACCCGATGCCAAATGCTCACGAGTTAGTGAAAACAATGATCTAACTATACGTGAATGGAATGGAATTGGGTATTATTTAATTGTATTGGGAGTCCATTGCTATGACTGTTGGAACCTAAATAAAAAACTGCGCACCGATAAGGATTTGAACCTTATTGGAGAGGTTATTAATGAATCTGTGGCCATTGTTTAAATAACTCTAAATATAAATAATTTAAGTATACTCTAAACGCATACATATTTCACTAATATTGCATCACGAATAAAGTGTTTGAATGGCGTTCAATCGATTTTGTTGTTTTAAGAGCATTCTACATTTTCTATTTTTTTATACGTTCAATCCGGATAATTTTAGTGCATGATTTTTAATTGAATTGGGTGATTAAATAGAATCAAGATCGATTCCAAACTTTCTTTGAATGCCAAAAAATAGTGTAATTAAATTTTATATAAATTCAATAGAAATTTTAAATGTGCAAACAATTAAATATTTAATTATTTAAATTTAAATAATTTGTAAGCTACAATCACATGACAACTTTCGTCCAGTGGCCTTCTATATGGTCTGATTAACATCTAGAGCGTTCCCTTCGTGCGTGAAAATGTGATGATTATTTTATTGCGTCGGAAATTCCAAGAAACTACTGTTTCACTGCATTGAAATATCGATGCTTGGTAATATATCTCGTATATTTCAAACTGTAGTGGAACATGTTAAGACATGTTTGGATAGAATAGAAGATTTCGGTAACAACTCGATATGTACATGGCTAATGCAGCAATATCAAAGAGCGTCATAATCGTTCGGGACATTCATTCGGTGTCCTGACCCCAACCAGTTAACATTATAATAATAAATAAGCAGTAGCTCTTCTAAACTATAAAATATGAAACTAAAATAGATTTAATCTTCAGTGGTACCGTCGTAAACGTTTTTTGTTTGACACATTAGAATCAAATAAACATATTCTCAGTTCCCGTTGACGACAAGTCTACTTTGATCTTAAATGCGCATAGAAACGCAGAACCCTCGCAGGAGTATGAATGTACTTAACATGTCTAGCAAACATGTCTTTAGAGTAGCTTGCGTATGTAAAATGTTTTCCAACGAATAAACTGTGCATTTCTATCACCAAAACGTGCCTATGATATATTTTTCAAGACAACACAAATATGACCCGTTAGTATCATACATTTGGTGTATGCGCAATGTCACAATTAACCGAAAATGCCTAGTATGCTAAATTTACTGCAGAATTAGATGAGCTTCTGAGAAGCCATAGGCAAAAAAGATCAACGATTAGAGTTAGGTGTTATGAGGAAAACATATTCTTAACAGCATTGATTTTACAAATTGACTCGTGAAAAACACACACACACAGATAAAATATATCCAAGAATGAATCAAAAGATCATTAGTAATTGAGGTTTATTTCAACTGGATCTCATATGAAGAGTCAATTATTTCGTGACTGTAATTAGTGTCTTCATAGTGAATTAGGCCGCGATTAGTTAATGCGATTAGTTGTTTAGTTTACCCACCACTTGTGAGTAGGAATCTCTAATGCACCATTTCCTGGTGCGCTAGTTTACCTATCCACTTAAAGATATAGTTCAATCGTAGTAAGCAGACCGTGAATTAAATGCTTTTTGAAATATGGATTTCCCTTGACTTAAGTATATTATCATGTAAAATTACTCCTGATGTTGTTTTAATTGATTTGCTACTTCACTTGCTATATAGCCCTGCAGCAGCAGCAGCAGCAGGAGCAACTATACTCATGATGGAATGTGCATTTAGACTATGAATTGAGATCACTTCCGTTGTGATGCTTCCCGGAAGCGATGCTTCAGATTGTTCCGACGTAAGCTGATGCTCGAACGCTTGCACCGTGATATCCGGGATCCGTTGCGTTATCCGTCTCTATTTGACGTCTGCAGACTTCCAAGAACAATTGAATCAATGCGTCAACGAGGATGAGGCCACCAACGGAAGAGAGCAGGCGAGGGGCGAAGGAAGGATGAGGATGAGACAGATAAGCCAATATTAATTCGAGAAGGATTTGCAGCACAGCGAATTCAATTTGTTTCGCGCAGAGGAGCAGGATGCGAATTCCCCTGAAAGCGTAATGTAAATTAATTGTAAGATTTCAGATTCTTACGCATGTCGCGATATATTGCTCGGTGCCTTTGTTTGCTGGTGCATGGTTCGGGGGTGTTCATTACTATTTTTTAAGTGCTATTGATGCACGCTCGTTTATTACAAGAAAGGAACTGATCTATTACAAGGATGAGTCCCAGCTGTAACAAGGATAACCTTTGTTTCATCACATGAAGGAACAGCAAAACGTACGACTATCGAAGGTTAGGAGAATTTTCCAACTTTGAGGAATAATATCAAACTTTAACGATTTTTTTTGCTTGCTTCGATTCTTGTTGAAAGACTACTCAAAAAATAAAAAGGAAGTATATGTTTATTCAATTACTACATTTATGCACTTATTTTTTTATTTCTTCTAGCTTCTATCTAGCTTTGCATGTCGTGCTGTCACCGACAAGACGTTTTGTTATGTTTTTGTTTCAAATCTATTAAAATGATTTCCGAAATAAATAGATTAAATTTGGTTCTCAAGTTCGATGAAATATTCGATATTTATAGAATCTCTTATATTCTTCACAACAGCTAGTCAACATCTGGATAAACTGTGAACGTAACATGATTCACTCTAAGCAAATATTTTTATCGTGAGGGAATGATGATTCAGTCTGCGTCTAATGCATTTTTTATAGTTTTTAATATATTTTTCATTGAATAGCGATTTCTGAATAGCGACATTGATTCATTCATTGAATAGCGACATTAATAGCGATTTCTGGTAATGATAATGTCACTGGTAGATACCATTTAACATCACCAACGGTCGACCTTGTGTTATGTAACTTGAAAATTAAAAATCGTTTCTTAAATCGTAAAACCGTTTTATTTTTCATTTAAATTGATTTTCTGCAATTCTCTTAACAGTGCTCTTAGCATGACACACTATCATTGTGTAAACTCATCAGATCAAACGCTCTCATTTTAATCATAATGTTCACTAATAAAAATTAATATAAACAATGATATATTTGATTATCAAGGGCGATGACATTTTTCCTCTACTTTCATATAAAACAACATACAACGATCGACACGCATGATAAGCTAAATAAGATAGGCTGTTGACCAATTCGACCAACAAACCTATCTGTTATGATAACTGCAACAACAAAAAACGCGAAATACATGACACAAATAACGTTTTAACAATGTTTCTCATGGTAGTAAATATGAACTTAAGAAGCATAGAGTTTGCTCGTTATGGCTCATCAAAACCGATCCAACTTCGCAAACGTAGGTTTATTTCTTCAAATGCGTCTTACATATTTGTTGTACTGGTTGCAAATACTATAATAGAATATTAAATATAGTTAGCATTTGTAGCGTTGTATTCAGTTTTCGTTCGTTCGATTCGAGCAATTTAAAATCTCCGCACACCGATCCAAGATTTGTGGTCCATGTTGTCCATTAAATTGTGAAAACATTAATCTTGACATGCATTCCGCGCACCGGGCCACTGGCATTGAACCGTACATATGCATCCGTTGGACATCGGCAGCGCGATAAGATAGGAGAGCAGCAGCAGCAGGAAAAACGCCATCGATCGTCTAATCCCCAGTGGAAACGACCGTGCAAGCCGATACGATCGTCGTTTCGGGCACGAAAGGGACACGCGGGAATCCGGTATGCAATTCCGGTAATTGCTAGGGTTCGGCAAAGCGGTCGTCAATGAAAGGACAATTCATCTGATCAAAATTGCACCCGTGCAATTGCAAATTGCAGCCCGCGCTGGGCTGCTACCTAGACGATGCTGTCCCGGTTGCCGGGCCATTGGTCGAGCAATTAACACCGGGTGCCGTTTCCACCGAACGGACGATCCCCAAGGACCAGCGCGGAACGGATGAACTCTCTCTCTCTCTCTCTCTCATCAACCGCACCGCCCGGGCGCCGTTTTGGGCCGTTGAGTTTACGGGAAGAAAGCGTGGGGCTTTCACACATACACACGCATAACCCGATGCTCGGGCTCGGACTCCGGTTGTTGTTAATTGGTGTTGCGGAATCAAAATTTGGCACACACACATAGAAGGGTGGGGAACGAGGTGGATGAAAACAGAATAAATAATCAAATTGTGTTATCTGTTTCATTATTGTACGCCTGCCGTGCAAGCGACACCTGGTGTTGGTGGCGACCTTCGCCGTAGCATAAATCATGGCCGAGAGGGATTGATCGAGTGTCCCCAGGAACGATGGCTGGCTGACGAGTGCGAGTGTGTGCGCGGTCGGTGCACACCTATTGATTTTCTCTTTCGGGCGTACTTTTGATTTGCCATTGATGGGAAACGATGGATTACAGCGAGCGAGCGTGCACCATGAAATGGTTCTGTACATCTTTACGCTATGTAATTTATTGTAATTTGAACTGATACTTAAAGCATGATGGATGACTCGGTTGTCAGTTCATTCCAGGTAGGAGATTAGCTTTTAACGATAGTGTGCGCCTTGAAGAAATTGACTTAGGTTATGAGCTTAGTTTTTTTTTTTTTTAAATTGAAGTACAAAACTGAACAGAATATAAGCATCCAAGTTTTGGTCTAATGCTTTTGTTGCTTAAAATTGGTTACTTGCTGCTTTCGCATTATTATTTATGTGACATGTTTGTCACACGGTGGGTCGAAGATAGTAACAATGTATGAGCTTCAATTGTGACCAAAGGGAATGAGATTTAAGGACTCGGTTGAAATGTAAAACCTTTCATTTTCGTGTGTGCTGGTTTATGTGCCTTAAGAGTATATTTACCTTGTTGTTTAGCAACTATTGTGACAAGATTTAGTATTTATATACTAAATCTTATATTTGAGCAATCTGGCAACACTGCCATTTTGAAGTGTCATCTTCAGGCTCTCTTTTGCCCTAGCCGTCATTTTTCTGAAGTGTTAATAAAGTAGTTTCGGCAAGCTTCTAAAATGGTGACGTTCGTGCCAAATAAAGCGTTTCTGCAGGGAGTTTTCTTCCATTATTTTTGCATGAGCAAAACGGCTGCCGAAAGTCATAGAATATTAGTGAAAGTGTACGGTGACCATGCTCTTTCGGAAAAAAACGTATCAAAAGTGGTTTTCATGCTTTAAAAACGAGAATTTTGCTTTATAGGCCGAATATTCATGGCGCGAAGGTCATGTTGTGCATTTGGTGGGATCAGCTGGGTGTGGTGTATTACGAGCTGCTACAACAGAATCAAACGATCACAGGCGATATTTACAGACGACAACTGATGCGTTTGAGCCAAACATTAGAAGAAAAACGACCGCAATACGCCGAAAGACATAACAAAATCATTTTGCTGCATTATAATGCTCGACCACATGTGGCAGCACCGGTGAAAATATATTTGGAAACACTTAAATGGCATGTTTCACCCCACCCGCCGTATAGCCCAGACATTGCACCTTCTGATTACCATCTGTTCCGATCGGTGGAACTTGGCCTAGTTGAGCAGCACTTTTCAAATTGTGAAGAAGTGAAAAAATGGAGAGTTGAATGGATAGCGTCCAAAGAACCATATTTTTTGCGAAGGTATCCGTAGTTTGCCACAAAGATGGGAAAAAGTAATGATAAACGACGGAAAATACTTTGAAGATTGAAACAGTTATCATTTTTTCAAAATAAATCATGCTGTACTTACAGAAAAAAAACAAAACATTGCCGGTACATATTGTTTTTTCAAATTGTGCAATTCCCAGTGCAAAAGCGTTCGTGGACAAGCAGATTAATGTAGTTCATCGAAATAAAAATAACAGCATTCAAACCAGCTTCTGGGTAGGGCCGGCACATGATGAGTGGATAGCGGTGCCGATGAGAACAATGAAGATGCTCGAGTCGATTGGAGCGTTTATTTCGCTTTTCTTTTCCCACAACGCTTGTTTAAGCAGCATACCTTTTTTTTCTTGTTCATAGGCATACATTTCGAAGATGGCTATTTGGCTTAGTTATAGACTAACATACCTTTCCTCATACTTAACGTGAGGCTTAAAGCACTGATTCCAGTGTTAAAGTTACAGTTTTTCTTACGAGTATCAGACGACATGTGTCGAAACTTGAAGCCTTTTCAAATGACTGTAAGTTTAGATCATTTGAAAAGGCTTCAATTTGCGACACATTACGAAAAATGGATCTAAATCGAAGAATCGAACAATGCTTCTAAATTGAATGCGTTGAGAAAAGTTTGATAGACAAGCTCGAGATTGCAGCTCACTGGAAGGTGTACTCATATGAATAGTTCTAGTAAACTCATCCTTTGAATGTTGTACAAAAAAATGATTGAATTGCTTCTGATTATAATCTCAATCTGAATGTTATCTGTTATTTGTTAGGATTGTTCTTTTTACAGTGGTGTTACTATTACTTAATAGTGATAACTTATTATGCTGTGCTAAGTTTGAACACATGAATTTAAACTCACTTTGACGCGCTAAAAGTGTTTATTCGTTTATTCGTTTATTCGTTTATTCGTTTATAATTGCGTTATCCGGCACAGTTTGCCTTCATAACAATAGCATACATATAAAACAAGCATCAAGCATTTGTCAAAATAGCTGTCTTAAACATTTTCTAAGATGGTTTACCGTCATATTGAAATCAACAAGATTACCTAATTTATTGTATGTTTCCATCATTTGAATGATTGGGTCGCTGGCGCTATGCATTGTAGTTCTAAACTCTGGTCTTAGGAATTGTCTAGGTCTCAACTGTCTACCCGGAGCTAGGAAATTAACTTTACTTAGAATAAACGGGGCGTCAATGCTTCCAGAAATAGTCTTATGAAGGAAAATACACTGTGCCGTCATTCTTCTGTATTGTAGAGATTCTAGTCCAAAAAGTAAACATCTGGTCCGGTAAGCGGGACAAGAGGCATGACTAGACCATGGAAGACGATAAAATAAATGTTTTGTGAATTTCCGTTGAATATATTTTAGTCTATCTGTTCTGTCTTGTTGCCTTGGCGACCAAACTACACAAGCAAACTCAATGATAGGACGAACTAACGAACAATAGAGCGACTTTAGACAGAAAGGGTCATTAAAATCTTTACATACACGAATGACAAAACCTAATACACGTTGAGCTTTTGAAATTGTCATGTCGAAGTGTTTCTGGAGAGTTAGCCAATATACCTCACCTATTTCATTTGCGCACCAACAATATCGAAACAAATACTGAAACATCGTATAATTTGATACATAATGGATAGGGCCGAAAATCACAGATAGTAATCTGGAGTACATAAACACGCTGTTTCCGTTTCGTCTTTGCCGTTGGCATCATATTATTTAGTATCATTAATAACATGTTTTTTTTTGTTGGTTTCCTATAGTGAAGTTTCTCGGCAACACAAACACGTTTCAAACCATCCAATCAGCAATCTAGAACATAGAGAAATTATTTGTAAAGTAGTTGTCAAGTACAGAAATGTTCAATGTTCGAAAATTTAACCGAATCTCGATCGAAAGGATAAGCGTGATCTTACGGTTAAAGCCGTTCGAGAAGTTATTATGACACGAAGACGAGATGCGCACAATTTAGCACGCTGATGATGGAAGCTAAACGGTTTCTAAATGAATCGTACCGTACATTCTGCGGTGAGGTCGACATTTTTAAAATCATCATAGCTCGAGAAGATGATGAAATAAGATAAATTGACCAACGAAGTGTTCAAAATTGACATATCTCGATAAGGGGAGGCCTTTAGCGCGCGGAAAGATAGTTGTGAAACCTTCCAGCATATTAGATGTGGAGGGGAAAGTCGACTTCACCAGATAAGGCACGAAGAGCACAAAGTCCCAACCCCCTTCTCTCGTTGGTGGTTCGCTGGTGTATTTCACCAGTGTAGCGCACTGTACTCAGTAAATCAATTCCAATTTCATCTTCTACGATTACATTCCAATCAACAGTACATTTCAACCATCTTGAATGTGCTCTCAGCAAAGCACTTCTTTTGCCTGCCTGTGGGGAAGAGACTCCCGAGCTGCCGATTCGTTGCCGGTGGGAGGACGAAATGCAAAGAATGGCTTCGAAATCTTGCAGGCCATTCCCGGTGTGCCATCAACGCCACCCCCTCCCCCCCGCCCCTTTGGTTCCGTGTTATTTGTAGCCGGAGCTGAGCCGGATTTGGTCGGAACCGTCTTTCAGGGTATCGTGTCAATTTGGCGCATTACCATCGTACCATCGGAGAAGTCTTAGTGTGGCCCGGGTGTCCCGAGGGAAGCGGTATTTGTAAATTGCATTAGCCCTCCACGAGAGAGCGGCTGCCTGGCGGAAACTGGAAGCTGTAATTTGTATCGGCTGCACTGCAGCGGCGCACGGGCACATGCATTCGCTCGGGTTGCTATTTCACACGCCACAAGAACCCGACGCTGATTCGCTCTGATTGAACGCACAGGAAGATAATCAGGGACGCAACAAAAGCTGATACGGTGCAAGCATTTGGACCGGGTGGTCGATTGCATCCTTAGGTGTCATTTCCAGACGCGGCGTTTGTGGCAAGCGACATGCTTACGGTGTAATGCATCGAATAAGTCATTTCATTAAAGTCGGCTTTGGGAAATCGTGTGCGGGAAACGTTAAAGCAGTATAAGCTTTTGACATTTTCACTACCTTTAATACTGAGCTCAGGTGGTGTTGAGTGTGGTAAGAGTGTTGACGCAACACGATAGAAGCAAATCCGTTAGGGTACTGTAGTGTAGGGTTCTAAAAGACTGTTTTGTTTTATGGTTTATTCAATCCCTTTTCGATGTTTATTTCCTCGGTTAGTTTTTTGTGTTTTAAACGTTGCGGAAAACCGTTATACGGCACAAATTATGTACAAGTGACGTTTCAAGTGACATAAACGGCCTACTAGATGATCGAAATGGTCGAAAACTGGAAAAACCAGTGTTTTCATTTTTATCAAGATTTATTTAAAAAATTAAAATCTAGCACAAAAAGTGTACAGAAATGAAAACTAGGATAGTTTTCCTATCAAAAATTATCAGTTTAATAAGTTGTACACCTACATGGTAAAATAATCGGGTGTTTTTGTGTAACTGCTCCACTAAGTTGCCGAAAACTGATATACTTACTGTATAATAAACAAAGATAAAAGCTTTGTAGGTGTGGACGTGACAATGGGAAGTTTAAAATGCATTCAATTTGCAGGAATGAACATAACGCTATGGGAGAAGTTCATGCGAATTATAAATGCGTTCAATTTCCGGCAGTGCAGTATTTGTCGTTTCAATGACATAGGAATCCAGTTTCTATAGAGCCATTTGGTGCCAAATGGATGAAAATTTACTTACAAAACTGATCAGCTTTAATATTTGTTTCTCATTATAATGTTCATATCGGTGCACAATAGTGAGCGTTAACGACCTTATTCTGCTCCTATATGACCAGTAGCGTTTTGTGCAAATGACATGTTCAAGATGTTTAGCATGCCGAAAAAGGATGTGTTCGAAAGGACGAAATAATGGAGAATACATTAAGGAAAATACATCGCGGTAAATGTTGGTGATACTCGACATAACCCGTCGAGTTGGTCGCTCACAATAATGTGAGTGTAAGCTACTTGAAACATTTCGAATGGTAATTAAAGATGAACTCTGATTTAGTAATACAGTAAAAATAGCCTCAAAATTAGAAAATTATTTAAATTGTACAAAGTAAGGGATGATGCTAAGGGGTAACAAGGAGACTAGACGTCAAAACTGATCATATAATGTAATCTAAAAGCATAAAAGCGCCAAATCTCACTTACGTTCATACAGCTGGAACACCTGGAAAGGAACCGACAGTGAGGGCTGGCAAGTAGTCAGCAGAAGTTGAGAGGGATGCTGTTACACACTACAAAGAAATTCACCTTCTAACAGGACCGATGCTGCAATACATAATGGCTCCTGGATTAGCCAGCGCAATCGCTAGCCTATATCCTGTGCTGGAAAACCTGTGTGGGATTACAGTTCTTCATATTTTTGCTGAAGGAAGAGATCACGTGTACGTGATAGATCTCAGAAGAGCTAGTTATATCTGATGCCCGGATGTATCCCCTGCGGTGATGCTCTGACGTTTCTGTCGGAACAGTTTTCAAAGCGATGGCTGTCAGGCGATTGAAATTGCAACGAAGGTATCTTACGTTGCGTAAATTTAAAAGTTTCAAAAATTGATAACAGCATTGCACTCAGTTGGTTGTATGGTGACGATGTTTTCTCGTTTAAAGAAATCAATTCTCAAATAGCTTCTTAGCGAAGACCGTTCACACTACAAACACTGATTTGATAAACTTTTCTGCCCCCATTGGAAAGTCTAATCCAATTATTATTCCTTCGCTCTTCGCATGAAACATGAAATTAACCCGATAATTTGCGTTGTATTTATGACAGCTGGAAGATACGATCTCGTAATTAGATTAAATCGAGCCGTCGAGCTAGAAAAAGCACGGCATGAATAAATTCAGCAGTCGTTACGCTATTCAGCACCAAACGTAATTTGAAAACATCCTTTTATACGGTGAATTCACCACGGCCCTGCCACTGTCACAGGGTGCCGCATTCAACCCTATTTTCCCGCCCCCCCTCGGGAGGATATGCCGGAAGAGGAACAACGGATGCGAAGGAAAAATCATACTTCCCGGTGCAGCGCGTCACACGGAGGGGACAGTGCCATCGGGGACGGCGTTGGGTTATCCGGAAGACGCGATCCATAGATTTGTGCGATGAGCGGAAGACAGTGGGAAATTATCCAATTAAATTAGTTGGCACATCGTGACGCTTTAGCGGTGCAGCGTGAACTGTGTGTGTGTGTCTGTGTGTGTGGCGGGGTCTATTTCCGTTCGACTTATGTGCGCGAGAGGCGTAACATAATGGGCTAGGTAACATAAGACGCTACAGCGTTAATCAGCGGGATATTCTAATAGCTTAAAGTAATTAAGGAGAGTGGAAATTGTCATGTCATTTCGCGTTCTTTCTTAACATGATCGAAGAATGTGTTGTGAGAGATTGTTTTGTTTGAGCGTGGCAACAGTGGGCATCTCCTTACGTTGCGTGTTTGTTTTGCTAAATTTTGTATTGTTTGTTGTTTGTTTGTTTACAATTTTGGCGTATAATCTCAGTATATAGAAGTTTGGAGATTAAAACATACTCTACAAAAAGAACATGACAAGGGCGTAGTAGAGGTTTTTTGTCTACTTTTCTGGGACCGCCTGGGTACATGGGTAAAACATAATTACACATGGGTAAAACATTATTCCAATAATTCCAACCATCAAATAAGCATCGATAAAACAAATCAGTTTTTAATTGTATTTATAAACTATTAATATCCTTAAACGAAATTAAAACATATAATTCCAATTCTTGGAATATGAAAGTTTAACAAGAAATTGATGAGGAAATTGACTCAAAAGGAGTATTAAAAACTTTAACCTAGTGTTCCACAGTTTTGTGATTACTTCCGTTGATATTGGAATCAATTGTTTTTGATATTAAATTCAGCATTACTGCGCTCTGTTGAAATTTAACTCTAGATTTTTCTTTCAATTTAATGCATTTTTCCTTATCAAAACTTGGGAGAGTCTAAACTCTCTAAAGTCTCGAAAGTCTGTAAAGTTGGTACTTACATACTGTCAAATACAAATCAACTAATTAATAGGCTAACCAAAAATCCAATGAAAAATGGAACAAGTGTATAAAACTCCTTTTAACTGCTCAACGCGCAATTCATTTCATTTGCTTAACACTTTATCTGCCATTGAGGCTAAATAATGTAGCTTAAAACTATTATAACATTAATCACTAATGTTAGAGAATCAATGGAATGAAGGCGAATACTGGATATAAATGCGGCTTGCAAACAAATAATCAATATATACCGCGAGGCTGTTGACCAGGTTGCCAGCAACAAACCAAAGTTGCCAGCAACAAATCAAAGTTGCCAGCAACAAATCAAAGTTAAATGCAACAAATCAAAGTTGCCAGCAACAAAAAAAGTTGCACGCAACAAACCAAAGTTACCAGCAACAAAAACAAGTTGGGAGAAACAAAAACAAGTTGTCAGCAACAAAAAAAAAGTTGTCAGCAACAAACCAAAGATGTCAGCAACTCAATAATTTAACACCTCGATTAAGGTCGTTTTATACAAACCATCCTGAAGACACATTCATGTGTTGTGTTGTCCACAAATAGTAGCAAAACAGTACGAAACAGGTGTACATTATTAAGCTTATGTGGAAAAACAGTATTCATTGGTAGTACAACTAAAATACCATGTGTGGAAGCCTGAAGTAATATGAGGGAGGTCTGTTAATTTAAACTCAAACCATACTAAACTTAGTGTTTTGTAAAATATCATGAATGAATGGCTAAACTATAAAATACTTACAAGCAAATTAAGCATAAATTGAATGAGAATTGCATTGTAAATTGAGAGCGAGCAAACTTTCTTTTCTTCCCACTTTACGCGTGCTAATGACAAGCATTCCTAACCTTAAATTAATATTGCCCAAATCTATATATATAATATCATAAAATTACGGATGATGCTTTTTTCATAGGACATAACAAAATATCGATAGAGGAACCCTGGGAAGATCATGCGGAACCATGAATCAACCACTTATGACTTTTAGAACATGGGTTGGACCATTCCAACACAATTCTCTCGCAAAGTTCCCTGAAGTACGCAAAGAACTGAAGAAGAATAGTGAATACAGGAGTGACACTCTTGCCCCAAACAGTGGTGGCGCTCTGACCCCAAAAGTGAACTTTTTTTTACTGGGATTTTTGCTGAACCCACGATACTATTTCCTTTTATCTCAAGTAATTTTGGGTTGAAAATTGGGTTGAAATACAGTAGGTTGGATTGAAACGACTCGAATGGCAAAAAAATCAGGACGAAACGTCCAGGCAAGGCTCGATGAAGATCCGCCACTGCACACACTGGGTGGAATCTAAGGTCATGTTGTCACTTTTTTCATCTGCTAAAACGACAAAAGAATGAGGAGTTCTTGCAATGTGAGCTGTAACTGGCAACGGAAAGCGGCTGCCCATTATGATAATTCGAATCGAAGACTGCCATGCTTTGTCTTCGAAAGTCCAGGGAACTGCTCGTGGCGAGAAGATTATGTGTGTCATGTAGAATGACCAGTTAGGTGCGGTTTATTATAATCTGATAAAACCGATCGGAAGGATCACAGGAGAGATTGTTCCATGCCTTTGAACTGCGCTTTGCCATGAAAAGTCATGTGCTTTCGTGTTGTACATGAGAGAAGAAGCGAAAATAGGTTTTGGCCTAGCACCTCTGTAAGCCACGAGCAACTGCTTGGCGTGGCGCTTTTTAAATCGTGCACAGCAACGCTGATACACAAAAATAATGTAAATTATAAATATAAATAGTGCAACTGTCCCCACTTAGTGCCCAAGTATCGTTGATTAAATGTACGCTATTGCACTGCTATATCTCCGAATTGAAAAGTATCGTTTGTATTGGAATCTTTCGTAGTAACTTTCGCACAAATTTTGCGATACCTTTTCCGAAATTGCGACGGACGGACATATTAGTCATGCCATGTGGCTACCGTGTCGTGCGCGTGCCGTACCGCGCCCCGGGCGCAAAACTCTTTCCGATTCCGCTCTCCTCTCGAGCCACACGTTAATTTGCATTCCTGGCTCAGCGGGGTGCAAAGTTTCACCGGCGAGATTGGCATTCCCTGCGGTTGGCCGATCGATGGCTGCAACCAATCGTACGCCGCGTGCACATGGGTGTTGCGCTCAAGATGTTGCGCTTAGAACTCCTCGCCTCATCCCCGAAAACAGGACATCGGGTGGAGTCCCGCTCACGCCGTGCATAAGCGGTGGTCGCACCAGCACCACCACCACCTAGCGGGACGGATGGCTTACGACCGAACCGAACTTCAATGTCGGAGAGGGCGGGCTGGCCCACTGCACCCTGAAGCCAAATAGTTTTCCAATTAGTAAAGTTTTCGGTGTACCTCGGTTGGCCCAGAAGAACCTTCAAAACTCAAACGAATTTGCTCGGTGTACAAGTATGCCTAAGCGCCCGATGCACAAATAGGACTTGGAACCGGGAACTACACCGGTAGCGGCAAGCTATCTTGTGCGGATAGAGGGTTCTTATTACCTGGTTTCATGTCCCAACTGCTGCTGCGCCGAGTGTGCCTCGGTGTACATTTCCCGAGCACTGTAAACATGATGAAGTTGATATGTAAATAGGTTTCGGCATTTGTAGCGAAACGGAGCAACAAACTACCGGTACCGGTGCACGGCAGCGTTTCGGCAGCTAAACAGACACAGCCGCCGAGAGACGAAAGCGCATCTCGCAGGGAATTCGAAGTTGCAGGGGGGAAAGCATCCTGCCATGGCGTACTAATGACTCGTGGCGTTTTGGAGGGCTCCAAACTGCAGCGTTTGATTGATCGTTGACAAAAAAAGGCATGCAGAGTAAACAGTTTGTTCTTCGCCGCAAATGAACCACCACCTAATGAGTCAATATTGCTACTCGTTACTATACCGGCTGCCGATAGTGGTGGGGGTGAAAAATGACTAGAAAACAAAACGTCAAAAGACGAGCCCACCTCGCGAGCGGCAATCCGCACACTCTAATCCGCATGATAATTATAATCATTTCAACGACATTCAGTGGCGTTGTCAGGATCGGGGGTGCTCTCTGCAATCCGTCTGCTCACTATCGATTCGTAGCTTGTTGACACTTTTGGCTTCCACTTTCAGCTGGTGACAGTTGGAATCTTGCGATCTCGGCCTCGCGTTATAGGTCGCGCCCGTCACCGACTCCGATTGACGGGCAGGAATGGCCGAGCGAATCTGTTCTAGAGGGCGACGGCTGATGGCGATGGCCTTTCGCTGTCGGACATTGTTCAAATTGGGAACGGAGTCATCTCATCGCTATACCCAGTGACAAGGAAATGGCACCAGCATGCGGCATTTGATTAAATGTTCCTTACCGATTATCTGGATCGTGGTATTTGACAGAACCCTGTAAATGATGCAACCATTTTCACGAGGTTGTTATCAAATGTGCATGCAGTTTTGGCTGCTTGTTATAATTTTATGACAAATAGAAAACTAGAAATCGGGAATGCAAGGGGTGCTTCTCGAACAATTACTACAGAAACTAAATATATTTTTTATATTTACGATAAAAGAGTGGTTTAGTGGAGCAGAAGACTCACTTACTTACTTACTTATCAGGCGCTACAACCGCTTCGCGGTCTTGGCCTGCTGCAACAAACTCCGGAACCGCTCACGGTCGCGCGCCGTCGTCAGCCAATCATTTATCCCGGCCGTTCTGGCGGAAGAATCAACGCCATCTATCCATCTCAGTCTGGGCCTACCACGCCTCCTCTGTCCATGTGGACGGCCTAAAAGGACTTTACGGGCTGGGTCGTCCGGTGTCATTCTACTGACGTGACCAGCCCACCGGAGCCTGGCGAGTCTAATGCGCTGCACAATAGTGAGGCCATCGTACAGTTCATAGAGCTCATCATTATAGCGGCTCCTCCATTGTCCTTCCACACATACGGGGCCAACAATCCTCCTCGAACGCGGCTAAGTAGGGCAGAAGACTCAGCTTTAATCTAATTCCGGTAGCAAAAAAATAAAGATTTATTACATTCTAGATGACTACCAACTACAACTAATGATTTAATGGGCCAGAGTCTAGAGGACGTTACGGATTGCCATGAACATAAAGACGAAAAAGTTAATGAAAGATTAGGAAATAAATAGTATTTTCTTTGCATCGTTATGCCATTGTTACAAATTGTGTGGAAATTGAATATTGCAAATATATTGTAGTGTAAAATTTGGCAATGCTGGCAGGAATTGGATCTGACGAAATGTTTTATACTTAACTTCATGGGATAATTATTACAATTCATCCGAAATTTTACGGTATTTTTTTATTCAGAGCTGAATGTTTAATTAGAGTTTTTGAATATATCCGTCTCATAAATATAACATTAGCACGGTTTTTATTTCACACAACTTACTAGATTTTGAACAAGTTTTGTCGATCAAAAATATAGTGAGTCTATCGCCTAAACCATGCTGGTGCTATGTTCATTTCGTTGGGTGTATATGGAGGTTCCATAGAAGATCAAAAAGCATCAAGCCGAGATTGAAAGATATGTCAAATAAATACTCCTTGGGATGCGTTTGTGCTATGCCGACGGAATTTGCATTCATCCACCAATTGAGGATGTTACAGTGTAAAAAACAAACAAAGGAATTATTAGGGTATATGACAATGTATGCAATGAAGCATTTTTACCGTCTAATTCTAGTAGATAAGGCTGGTTAGGTGCGTTGTACCTGGTCGTACACACCACAAGTGGATTCGAACCTCAGCTGGGCCGTCTTCCCATATGACTATTCAGTTTCGAGTAACAATGAAGTAAAAAAGCCAGAAATTACAGGTACCTAAAATTAATACCTGGTTTGCTTACCCAGGAATTATTTGTAATTTATTGATTTTATTCAACGAGCCGAAAGGCCTCCTCGAAGCGGACAAAACAATACATAAAACATTAAAAGTTAACTGGCATTACTGTCCGTATAAAATTAAGTAATCCCGTACGTGTCAAGTTAGGTTCATAGAGGTCGCATACGGCATTGAACTGACGACACATAACAATAAACGGATCAGAGGAACCAAAACGCGT
>KB672869.1:290910-491991 GCA_000349145.1 Anopheles dirus | reverse complement strand
TTCGGAGAACTCGGCCAGCTCGGTGTACCGCACCGGCGCTGGTAGCTGCGACGGAGGATCTCCGGCGACAGCAACACTGTGCGTACGACTTTTACATGATTGTAGTAAATGTTGTAGAAATTACAATACAAACAAAGACAAATGCGAGCAAACATAAAACCTACACGGAAAGCTGATGCAATGCAATGATGAATCTAACGTTTAAGTTCGTTAGATGAAGAAGGTTCGAAAAATGAAACAACAACCCCAACAACATATGGTGCTGCAACGCGTCAGGTGTAGCTTCAAACCGATTTCCATCCATTCCGGGTTGACCCTCCAAACGGTCCGCAGCCGTCCGTCCATTGGCCATCATTTTTACAGTCCCGTGCGATCGTGCGGTAAATGGATCGAAATGTAATGGATGCAATTCGATTCGATGATGCCAAGGGAAGCCATTCGGAATGTACGGTAGGGCCAAAGCTAAAAGGAAAAAAAAAATGGCCCACCAAAAGACAATCTAATTTCATCGCCAGCTGGCGCCCGCGCGCCTCAAATTGAATGTTTAACGGATAATTGCCTCAAAGCGGGCGTTTTGTTTCGGACGCACCGCGGCGCTGCCCCTACCTTCAACGACCCTTAGCGCTAAACAGCTCCGGTGCCATCTTTTCCTTGCCCGGAATTGGTCAATCCCGGCGTGGACATTATTTCGGTGCCGGTTGGAAACGTTGTTCCCGTGTTGGGCATGGGGGAAACGGCAGGCAGCATTAAAATGGCCATTGATTGCCGTTCGCTTGCCAAAGACGGGTGGTACCCGGCGACGACAACGACGCCGGACGACGACGACGACTACGACGATGATGATGATCCACCCGGTTTTACGATCATGTCGTTGAAATCAATGAAGTTTGTCTATAAAATCTCGCCCGGTCCGTCCGTGTCCGGACGCCGGCGCTCTGGTCTCTGATTATTCTCTCGCAAGATTTGCAACCGAATCGCCAGCCGGCGAGCCCGCACCGGCTCCGTGTCCACGTGATGCCGGGAAATTGGCCGCTTTGATTAGGCCGAACGGGGCCGGGCAGCGGGCAACTATTTCCGTACCACTGCGGGTAAGTTTTATTTCATTAGGTAGGAAATTTAATTTGCAAAACAACCGCCCCACACGGTGGAGCTCGGTGGCGGTGAAACGGGCAAGACGAAATAGCTCGAAGACGATGAAATATGAAATTCGTGATTGAACAACAAATCGAGGGCTGGGCACTCGGCAAATCGGGCGGCCGCGACACACTCGCCGTTCGATTCCCCGAAGGCTCGGCAGAGTGAGTGCTGCGCAATCAATGCAGCTTTTTCAATGGATTTAATTAAAAATTCACCACTGTGCGGGGAGCTGCGGGTGTAGCTGAGTGAGGTTTATGGGTTTTCAAAAAATAAAATGGCGCATTGCCCGGCGTGTGTTTCTAGTTCGGAAATGAACATTCGATGCTATTGTTAATTTCACTCTTTCATTGAAGTCTGCTCCTCCGTTGGCCGTTTGGCGCTTCGTGCGTATATTGCGGTGACCAGTAATGGCAGAGTAGATCGGAAGTTTTAGCCTTTAATGGGAATTTGATGAGAGATTTGGTAGAAATTGATTTTAAAACAGTGATCGAACGAACGTCGTGTGATACGCGATTTTGCTGTAATTATGCACAAACCAGTTTTGTCACAGAATCAAACAGCAAATTTAAACCTCCTATCGTTCAACATTATTCAAAGTGAAGCTTATTTGCTGTACGGGATTTGCTGTCAATTGATAGTTGGTTCCATGGAATTCAATGTACGAGAACATTAAACTAACACTTTTACCGTACTGTTACATGTGCGATAAAACAACAGCAAAAGCTGTCAACACATTTCCCCGAAACATGTTACACTGAGAATATTTCTAGTAAGCTCATAATTAAAAAAAACAAGTGTAATTTCGTTATAATTTCGTGAACCGAATGATGGGAAGTACTATTTTCTTTTCAAATATTGCCATATGTTAATTCATTAAAACCCCCAATGTAAAAAAAAAAACATGAGTGTGTGAATGAAAGCAATGTTGTGCATTGAATACCCTTTAAAACGGGATAATGATTTTGCTCTACAGTATGGTGAATAAAATTGATGGTGGTGATTTCTCCTCGTCGTTTTAGGGAAGAATTATGGGCTACTATAATCATGTTATTGAAAAATGTTGCGATAATCATTGCGAGGCGCCATCTCGTGATGGGACATCGAGGCATGCGGTGCAAAAATGGTTATAGAAAGCATGCAGAGTAGAATGTGGTGTTTTCAAAATTTCGTTCCAGTTTTTTAACTTGAATGTGTTAAGGTTGAATGTGTTAAGCTACCAAAGATCTTCGGCATTAGCACGATTTTCCGTTCGACGCGGGGTCTATCGACGCTCACGCTCAAGTGAAGTATAACTCTTACGTTTATACTCTTATAGTTGAGGTGCTTGTTGATCCCTAGTTAGGATAGCGCCATTGCTTCGTCACATGCGTTTTTTTCGCAACGCAAATCGCCTGCTTTAAATTGTTAAATCAGTTTAAACTAGATGGTAAAATATGGTTGTGAATTCTAAAGTTATAAAAGAAGTACGAAAAAATGAATTATTAAAAAAAAAATAAAACATTAAAAAAACTAAAGTCAAATTATTTAATTCTCTTTTTTAAAAAGAGTTTTGTCTCTAACTGAATAGGTCAGCATTTTTTCAATTTCACAGGCAAAATTTCCGTATTCTGTTTTTTTAATCTAGTAGTTACCTTAAGAAAAAGTTCACACGTATTGAGAGAATCAATTGAACCCCCGGATTCGATTAGTTTCCGCAGCACAAAACGTCGCGGAAATCTCTCCATACAACGTGGAACGATCGACCCCGCGTAGTACAGTTCATTTTGCTCATGAGTGCCATGGTATACCAGTTTTTGAAAAAATCGATACAATGAACACAGATTGCTGGCGAGTGAGTGTCAAATGATACCAAAATGACAGCCGCTGCGAACGGATTTTCGTCGATCGAGGATTGTGCTATGCACGCTTATTTGGTTTTGCGGTTTCGGTTTGGTTACAGTTCGCAAATTAGTCCTGTGTTTAGCTTCAGTTTTTTAACAAAGCTGGTCTAAAATATATGGTCTGCCTATTCTTTGACAGAACAACCTATGCAGATCTGCACCTGTCTTTTCTGGCTTCTTTTGATTCGATTGAGGGCAGTCAGATTGAGATTTGAACGTATTACATATGATGTTTAACACAAACGGACAAATCCGGTGTCAATTGACACTTTTGCAACTTTGAGCTTCGATAACTCGAAAACGGTAAGAGATATCGACAAACGGTTTTCACCCAAAGTCTTATATTTTTGCAAAGTTTTATGAAGGGTTTTCAAAAATTTAAAATCCGTAAATTTCTGAGATACAACTTGTTACTAATTTCGTGCAAATCGAGGTGTCAATTGACACCTAGAAGGCTACTTTTGACATTTGTTGACCGATTGGTCTGAAATTTCTACCAGCTGTGCGCTTACTATTCTAGTTTTATAATCCGTTGAGTTTGTGACCCTACTCCTCCCCCCCCCCCCCTTCGCCCTCTTGTTTCCTCCCTAGCCCCTCTCAAATTCTTATTTTCAAAGCGATACAATATGTCTCATAACACAATATGTCCTTTTTACTTCAAAATAATTGTTTGCAGAATGGAAATCAGCTATGTTCTAATATTGATTACAACTCTGGCTCTAGAGACACAGTGAGCGATTTGAGGCCTCAACGTTGATTCACTCATATGTATTTGTTCATTTTTGTCCATATAGATATTTGCTACTATTTTCGGAGCATTTTAGTGTTCCACGGAATTGCACAATTCGTTCATATCCGGAACAGAAACATAACGATCTAATTGAGCAGTTTTTTTTTCCTAAACAAAAACGTAAACCATTCTCTAACATATTCCCCAAACTTCCTGCCTAATTGCCATCCGCCAAATGGCGTTCCTCGCATTGTCCCAAAAGTGTCGTTGCCCCACTTTAATGCCGCTCGTAAAATGGCAGGACGGTAAGGGCGTTTCGGTTCGGTTTGGTTCGGTTTGGGAGCCAGCGGATCAAAGTCGCAATGCAGCAGTGCGCTCGTAAAGTGACACCGGCAAATCCACTAATAACCCGGAGAATGTGCGTTGAAAAATGCGGACAATTAATCCCGATTCATCGAACGTCGTTAATGGGCGAGTGCTTCGGAGGGAGGCGTGCAGCTGCGACAGCCGCGTGCGCGTTGCCATTTCACGTTTTGCAGTCCTTTCAGGTATTTCGGGCAAGAATTCGACATACGTACGTAGGCTTTAAGCTTATAATTATTCATCACAAAGGGAGGAGGTGGGGCGTACTCAATTCCGATAAATTTCCTATGAAATGCGTATAATGGCGGATATTTCGAATTAATAGATTATGGGCTTAAATACAATAATTCAAATGCGCATACGACGCAATGTATCCGGTGGGAAAATATGCTGACTTCAATAATAAATAAGATATAGCGCATTTTTAAGTGTTTAAGCAGTATAAAACCGATGAACAAGGCCATAAGGTTCACGATTTGCTGCAGTTCGATTAAAACAATAAAAGTAAAGTACCCTAAGTGAATAGTACAATAAACTGAGAAAGTCCAGAATGTTTTCTCGAACTGTCTGTGGGGGGTTTCCCAGTAGTACCACCCAGAAGGAAGCGAATCTTGCCCTTCAGGTGTCATGGAACACATGCTGACGAATGTTCTCGTTCCGGAAAATGCTGCGCCAGTTTGCAAAAAAAACAACTGGCGTTAAGAAAGCTGCCGCGTAAATCGAAAGAAAACGAACGCACCCGCCACGGTGTGCACAGTAAATAGCTAATGAATGAATAAATAATGAGTTTTAATCAATCTAAATAAATAGATCCCATCTAACAATCGAGCAGTGAGCCGGTGCGTACAAAGAAACGCTGTGCTTAAAATTCGGCAGCCAAGCTGCTGGTAGTGGAAGCGCCTACCAGCCTTCATTAGCGACCGGCGCTTGTTCGGTGCCCGGAGGACGGGTTTGGCTCGTGTGGCTCGTGTTAGCACCACGCTACCGGCATGTACCAGCGCGCGGGCTTGGCGTTCGGGAAGGCTTTGAACCGACACTAATTAATACGCACTCAACGTTTCAATTGCCTGCCTGGGGGCAGCGCCCTGTGGTGCGCGGATCGAGCCAGTCAATCGTTTCTGGGCGCCCTTATCGGCGGTGTATTGATGCTGCGCCGCGCTCTCGGCCGACGAATAGACACCGTTTGGATACAGTGTTGCCGGTATCATCTATTGTGAATTGCGCGGTCGGTTATACCGTTTGAAGGTGGTGAAAAGTTGTAAGCTTAAAATTTGCCATTAATTAACGCAACATTTTCCGGAAAATGTAACATCTAGTTTAGCATAAAGGAAATATACGCTGAGTTTCTAAATAAGTGTGTGCACGAAAGCGCTTAAGAATTTATATCAAAACTGGTCGACACATAGTCAGGTTGAGTATTTTGTTCACACACTGTGAGCTAAGTTTAATGAGGTGAACCGGAAGTGACTTGATTTCAATCTCATCTAGGTAACAATAAGTTTATGAGGTGCACAATTATCTTACGGCTGTGTAATACTACAAAGGGTGCTGAGCATGCCATGTCAGGAGAATGACGCCGGACAACCGAACCAGTAAAGCCATTTTAGGATGTTCAAATGGACAGAAGAGAGTTATTTACAGTTTATAGTATTTTATCCACTTACAATTGTGATCAGTCAATAACAACACATGAAACTTTTTAGTCGAAGGCAGTGGCGGAAATATTAGTGAACTTTGTAACATGGAGGGTCAATGGCTTGAACAAGGTTCCAATTTGGTCCCAATAAAGTTCTGATAAGGTTTCGATAAAGTTCCGATAAAGATTCGATAAGGTTCAGATAAGACTCCAATAAAGTTCCTTATTGGCTTAATTCATAACAATTTTTTTTTTCTCCATACTATTTGTTCCAATTTTGAGGACCTAAGCGGCCGCTCACTTTACGTTCAGTTTGACAGGTTGAGCAATATTTCAATCTTGCAATGGTCCTGATACAGATGCACTACATTCTGCGACCACTCTTGGAGGCGTCACTTCGATGCTGGCAAGTATCTTCGGTGACAGTAACGGAGTATCTTCTTTGGCAACAATAAAATAGTCTTTGCATGTCTTTACATGGCTGTAGCTTCAGCCAGGTATAAACTAATAGTTCGTGAAAGATCTTTTTATCAACCCGCATACGTAGGTAGTAAGCTAGGCATGAAATACCATGCACTTACTAGCATACTAGCATTACGCTAGCAAGTGCTGCAGGATCCGCGAGTTGGAATTCGGGCGTTGGGTGTGTCATAGACAACAATGAAGCTAGCGATAAATGAAGATTTTCACTACTCTTGCTACAAGCGCCGCAGAGGTCAGTACCTCACCGAGAAAGGCCGAGTGAGACGTCTAGTGAACGCGAGAAAGCACCTAAACAAGCTGAAGCATCCAGCGGAACCTCGCACGATCTGGTTTTTTTCTTCAACGCGCCAAATGTGTGGCCTCTTAACTTCCCGGACCTGAATCTCTTGGACAATTTTGTTTGTGGCGCAGTCGAAATAGACCCCAATAGATCGTCCAGCAACATCAAAGCGGAATTAGTAACAAAAATGAAGTCCGTTTTTCGGCCCTTCCTAGGGACACTATAACAAGGGCTTGCTCCAGGTCCCGGAGCCGGATCGAGGCCGTAATCGATGCCGAATGCGGATATTTTGAATAATTTGATTAAATAGTATGGTAAACTACTCTTTCTTTTAAAAGAAATTGTTCTAAATGATTAATTTTTCCCAACGTTTTTTTTTTCTTTTTCCGTCGGTAACTGTCAAATTTACCTTGAACACCCTGTAGTAGTTGCTTGCAATCATCATCATCATCAGCATGCAAAAACACATCTGAGAGATCAGCTTTACTGGCAATGGTACTACCGTTAAATTGAGAAAAATCTCTTCTGAAGCTGGAAGCGGATAGTAGTTTGATTTCAGTGCATCGTTGAGTCCTGTTGGATAACCCGCACACATGCGTGCTCGACCATTTGGTTTACGAATAACAACGATAGCGCGAATAACATCATTCCGCGTCAACTAATGAAATGATGTGGTGAAACATTTGTTTGACATTGGTTTTGTTGGGATCGGTTTAAGGAAAAGCATCAGTTTCCCTTCGTACGTACGTTCGTCAGTGCATCCTAGAAATCGACTGTATAATCCACTTTGAATCTTGGTCTATAGATTGGTTGGTCTATAGATTACGGTGTCACCTGAATGTACACCGAATCGATGGCAAAAGACCACAGTTCAAACAGCTCGATCCAGTCGTTTACTAACAAGTTGAGCCTGAGAGCTGTTCCCGTCGATATTCAAGGTGCATTGAAATTTACCTAATTAGTGTATAGGTTTACCTGCCACATTAACTGCTTCAATCGATACATTTGCTAGCGAACGTTGTCCCAAGTTTTTGAATGCTTGTATTGTACTCCCCGTGATTGCACTCCTTGTTTTCAGTTGCACTTTTGCCTGCTTGAATTTCCTTTTGCTGGTGTCTTCAACAATCTTATTCACGATTTAGACACCCGAGGACATGAAATTTCTAGTTGTAGTAGGTGTTGGCATCGGTTTTTTTCTCTTCTTCTGATTTCGACTTGAAGAAACAACCACAACCACCAACCAATAGCTGTCTTTATTGGCAGCACGGCTGCACTGTTTACACAAATCGAGTACTCACAGTCCCGAACAAAGAGTGTATGACCCCATTGCCAACAAAGTGTGCGTGGTGATTTTCCTTCCTGTTTCGTTAAATGATAAAAAAATCCCTTTCTCTCTAGAACTCCATACCTGATGCTCGTTAATAGATTGGGTTTGTAACTTCTGGCTTTCTTTGACTTAAGTTATTTCCGTGATTATAAAGAACCAGTCCTGCGTACGGATGGTCCAGTTTCAAATCCAACAACCTGTGGTACGTAAGACCTTGCTCTTGGACACAGATACAACCACCCTAAGTGGAAGTCTGCAAATCGAAAATTTTCTTCAGGATTTCAAGACGCTGAAACAGACGCTTGTTTTAAGTTGAGTGTGGCAGGATGCAGTTGATGTTGCGGGTTGTTCCGTTTAGATTTCTCAGCAACAAACGTATTTTTCAGCATCTTCTATGTTTCAGGCGACTGAATCGAACAAGCCTAAACGCATCAGCTAAACCACTTTTCGAAAGCAATTTCATTCTCCAGATAAAAACAAAATACGATGATGTTCGTTGCTAGAGCCTCGAGAGTTTGCTCCGGATTGTAAGGAGTTGGTGTTGGTTACTCTTTTTTTGCAAATGTTCCGTCAACTGGAGAATTCTCGCAGAAGTTGTTGATTTGATTCCGTCATCCTGCTTTGTGTGGTTTTTTACTCCTCGTCGAAAATGGTTGTTTCCGGTATTTTAGAAATAATATTGCATTGGTTTCACCTCTAAAACTAGGAAATAATTCCATTCCTGCAACTGCTTTTGTATCATCCCGTAGGCTGCGGCGATGTTCTTACAACTTGCAACATCCGATGATTGATGATTGATTGGTGATTGATTGATTGATCGATTGCAACGATGATCTAACAATGATCAGTCAAGAACTTTGTATCGGCTCACTAGATTTATATGAACATATCCGGATATGTCTGGGCGCTTGGTAGAGAACTGGTAGAGGCGGAAGCATTTTGACAGATCTTTTTTTTCTAAATTTATAAATAACTAACATTTAGAGACCAACTTTTTCATCCAGAACGATACACATCACAAACCCTTTAAATTGACTGCAGTATATTTTTTTATGGCCACCGGCTGTTTACCCTCAGGGTTTCGGCGACATTTTTTACATTTGCTTTGCTTAGAACATGCTCTGGTTTAGTAGTTGAGGATCGGGTACTTACATCTATCTTCTGGTACCGGTATTGCAAAGTCCTTGAAAAGCGCGCTTATATCATCATCAGATTTCCAGCTTGTCATTTCCGCCACTGTAGTTTTGCTTGCGCACTTGCAATCTAGTTAGCGGCGCCATCTCCTCCGTTACCATGAGCATGCTGTTCGGTGACAATCGTCTGCTTGCTCTCGGTCGTGCTGACAGCATCATCCGTCTCCTTGATGCCCATCCACGGCACACGACGCTCCAGCTCCTGGCGGTACTTGGGATGGCTGATGGCGTACACCCACGGATCGAGGCAGGATACGATCTTGCAGCACACAGCCGGCACCATCGTGACGAACGGAGTCAGCAGTGTCCTGTAAGAGTTGGAGAGAACAAGCATGACCGTGCGAACAGTCAAGTCCATCCCGTGTTTGCCTCACCGATCACCGAAGGCACCGATCATTGTGACGATTGCGTACGGTGTCCACGCGCACACGAACAGGAAGAAGATAGTGAAGGCGGCCTTTGCTATGCGCATCTCGACGGCCTGGGCTTTCTCGTTACGATTCGCCGTCAGCGATTCGACGTTCATCTTGCGCGCCTGGTTCTTCAGCATCAGTTCGTGCTGGCGCACATGGCCGAAGAGACGGGCGTAGAAGTAGCAGATGAAAATCATCGGAATGACGTACGCCCAGGTGAAGATGCAGCCGACGAACACTCGCGTGTCCTGGTCGTCGGTTAGGTAGTCGAAGGAGCAGGTCGTCAGATATCCTTCCGGGATGTAGCGGCCCCAGATTTCGAACAGTGGCAGCAGCGTGAATGGCATGGTCCACAGCCAGGTGAGACAGATTAGCAGGGCCGCCTGCACCCGACTGAGGCGTCCATCGAGCGGGTTGGAGATGGTGCGGTAGCGGTCGAAGGCAATCACAGCGTTTGAGATGGCCCCACCGATGCCGGACATGCTACCGAAGGCCGCGTACACCGAGCAGCTGACTCCATAGCCGACTAGACGCTCCGAGAACGAGTTCACCAGGAACATTGGCATCTCGCACATCATCAGCAGATCGAAGATGGCGAGATTGATGATGAACATGTTCGAGCCGTTGCGCAGCGATTTCGAGCTGTTATGCGAAAGGAACAATTCGATGTGGAATGGTGGTGGTGCACTTCTAGCCGCGAAGCCGTACTTACGTGCCGAAGATCCACAGCACGATCCCGTTGCCGATGAGCGAGGTATTCATGAGCACGAAGTAGATCATGGCCAGCATCAGGTGCATGTAGTACGGCGGTGCCGGAAAGCCTTTCCAGTGGTCGTGCACTAGGTACTGCTCCTCGGGCGGTAAGTTCCATCCGAGCAGCTTCGGCATGTCGGCGCCGGTGCGTGCCATCGGCATCAGCATGGCGCCCTCCGACACGGTTTCGTTCAGTACGAACATGACGTGCCAGCAGCGTGCTGTAGATCACAGCGCAGAGGTGGAGCAAGAGATCGCCAACGGAAAGGAAACACTCCCGGGACACCGATCGGAACGCAGATCCAAGACTGTCGGAGCGATGTGATGGTAAGTAGACGATGTTCCTCCTGTAGCATCCGACACTCGCTGACACTCGCTTCTCGCAGACACAGACGGCACCCACTTTTCAGGCGGGGAACAATTTGGACCGGTTCCGGGCAGAAACGCTTCGCAAATGTTCGCCCTCCTCCGGTGTGCGTATCGTTTATATACCTCAATCCCAATAGAGTGGATTGGATTTGGTGTGCAGGAAATTGGATTACGAGCGAGGTGCGCTAAGGTAACCACGGAATATGAAAGGATTGCATGATTCCGATGAGGATCAAATGCTCACGGCTTAAGTTTAATTTGATTACCAGTACAATTTACACGCGCTAGCTACGTTAGTCGCGGGTGCAGTGGTTTTTAATACATCAGTGAGAATAGCTCATCAAAGAGTTTCGGTTTGCGGTGTTGGTTGGTGTAAGTCAAGTAATCAATAGTCAGGCATTAAGGCAATAAAGTTTTTGTTATGAAGAGGACTAGAAAGATAAATAAGTTTCAAAACAGTTAATGACGTGTCTAAAACAAGTTATGTTGTTATTAACGCGCGTATTCAATTATGTAATGGTAGCAGCGATGATCTTCACACAACATAACTCTGCTTGGCCATGACAGTAGACATGGCCGCGTCGGTCATCACGCCTTCGAAGAAAATATATCATAGATTCGATGTATGTATGTATGAAGTTTTTTGAAGTTATAGAGTCGTACTAAAGAGTAACGAATAATAAATTCACTAACTTCTTCAGTGCTAGGGGTTCTTTCGGATGACTTTATATCTGAAAAAGAAAAACATAGGGTAAGTGCACCAGTTTTCGACCACTTAGTGCAGCAGTTTCACAAAAACTTGTGATACATTAAAAATATAGGGTTATAAATTTTGAAATTGGTGACGTACAATACACAAACTGTCGTAGTTTTTGTTTCTGTACACGTTTTGTGCTATAATTGTGTATTTATTTTATTTAGTATGACGGCCTTAGTGGCCGTATTGTAAATATATAATTGTGTATTTATCTAAAAAATAATAACACTGTTTTTGTTCCAGTGTTTCAGCCGGCTGTATTCTACTTTTTCGGCCACGCGAATAAGAGGTTTTAATATTTACATTTATTTACATTTATTCACTTACAATTGTCCGCCTTTAAAGGGTCAACAAAGGTCATACACTAAACTCTAATTTATATCCTAATTACGCACCGAAGTCATGGACTCCAAAACAAAGACGAAATACAAATACAACCAAGGTCAGAAGGGAACGGATGGGAAAGACAGAGAGCATTGGATAGATTCGAGGAATAGGGAGCGAAAAGAGGATAACGGGGAGTTAAAGTCAAAGATAGAGACAGTTGAAGCGTCGAAGACATACGAGAAAAGGATCATTTGTGCCATAGTTGGTCCGTCTTGAAGATTCAGCCAGGAAAGGACGGGACCGAAGGACACGGGAAAGAACATACACGTCAGTGACCCCCAGCACAAGTCCTGCCATAAACACAGCCTGAGCACAACTACGCCGACTGTCGAGTAATTCCAGGCCTAGTAAACGGCAACGGTCTTCGTACGGTGGTAGCGTCAACTGACTGCGACCAAATCGCTCGAATCGCGTCAAATTTTGTCGATCAAACTCGAGCAGCTGGACTCCAGATAATGCAAGCATATTCCAGTGTGGAGCGCACTAGGCATCAGTATAGCGCTCTCAGGTATGTTGCATCCGTAATATCATAGGCTAATCTACGGATAAGACCAAGCATTTTGTAAGCTTTAGCTAACACTGTCTTAAAGTGCGCGTTGAATAATAGTCTATCATCGAAGGTCACTCCCAGGTCCTTAATAACATGAACACGGTTGAGACGAACAGAATTGAGGGAATAGTGGCAGCAATAGTGTTGCGGGAACTATACTATGTGTATGTTGCAAACGCTACGCTTAACCAGCCAACGTAGAGCCTTCGGTTTTATGTTACAATAGATAAACGAGAAAGCGACACTTAAAATGGGTCCGTTGGCTCGGCTGGTCAAGTTGGAAAAGAAAACCTCGTCCGGGGTCCTGTCTCGAATCCCCCTCTCACAGTCTGGCACAATACGAACCAACGAACAACGACGCCCTCTATTGACAAATACCAACATTAACGGCACCGCTAATAATCCGATCTTGGATGATCGCGCGGCCACTTTCTCGTACAAAGTGACAGTGTAAATGGTGTTAAAATTAGCAGAAAATTATTAGAAACAGATTTGAACCCTTGATTTGTAGCAAATACTGATTTAAAGTGATTAATTCTTTTACTTAATATCACCATTTCGATCACCACGGCCTACTGTGTTTGACTTAGTTACACATAATATCGAACGAAATTTTGGAACCATTGCACAAATATGAACATGAAACTTAGGTAGAAATCATTATTATCTTTTGAAAACATATGGCGTAGAACTTTATTTATTGCATTTGAGAGTAATATTTGAAGGTTTTGTTTTTGTCTGGCCGAAACCTGGTACATGGCTGAAAACTGGTACACTTATCCTTCATCATCTTCTAGTTTCACGTTTCTAGTAGACCCAGCAAACTTCGTTCGTTCGTTCACAAGAAGTAGATAAAAAATAACGTCAGAAAATTGAAATATATTTTTTTAAAAATGTTATACAGATTTTCAAATAAGAATGAAAGTCTGGGTTCATAACCATTACCAATTAGGCAACTAATCATATAAGAGATTTTCGTAATTTCGACAAACAAAATGGTTCAAGTATCTATCGTCAGTAGTGGATGAGAAAAATAGTTGATCTAACACGTAAACCATAGTTCATATATATGATTTCTTTATAATCAAAAATATAATTTAAAAAATAATACAGGTAACATTAACACATTTCAAACTAACACTTTTCCATAAATCAAGAATGTACTAAATTTGCACGTCGGGACGTTCACAAAGTCACGTGGTTGTCCCCGGGTGAAGTCACTTCCGAGATCGTCAGAACATATTGAACATATAGCGACCTAGCCAGGAAGCTTTACCAGACGATGGCAGGTGATCGTAACAACTTTATACATAAGATGTTTTGCTGTCGAGCGGAATCAACCACTGACCAGTCCACACAAAAGGTGGCAGAGAATCAACTTCACAGCTTCCAGCTTTTTATCGATGTCAAGGCCGCAAACGACAGTTGAAACCAGACCAAACAAACCGGAGCACCACAAGCTTCTTTGGAATCCCTGCCCAACTAATCGGACTTGTAAGAATGAGCATGCCCAACTTCAGATGTCACCACCAAGGGTCTGCGCCAGGAGGACGGGATTGGGCTGGAAATCTCGGTTATCATATTCTACAGGTCAAACCAGATCTTGGCATAAGCTGATGACAAAGACATAATTGGTTTGAGGCTCTCCTATGTGGCGGATGACTTCCAAAGGACTGTAGCAGCGGTCCTACTAACAGATGGTAATAGCCTACGTGTGGGCGACGATACGCGACGTGGGTGATCGCGCCTTTGAATTCCTCCATAACACTCTAGGGGTAAAGTCAGCTCCTATAAAGATTCGGCGTACCTGTCGCGATGGCTGAAGCTATGACTAAACTATTTTTTTGTAGTTCCAGTGAATGACAATAGTGATAGATGGCATTCGATCCTCCACCAGAATGACCGCTATACAGGATTGGCTGACGACGGAGCCCGACTGTGGGTGGTTTCGAGATATGTAGGTCTACGAAGCGGCCTAATAAGTAAGTATTTAAACTCCTTTGTCTTACACGATAATGATCATGATGTAACATGGAAATGGCCAAATGGGGGTCGTCCCATTATGAGACTTACCATATTTCGTCAAAATTATGCAATGCTGCCCGTCAGTTTCCCATATATGTCATCGTTTCATTCGTCGAAGCAGTAACTAATCCAGCATATCGGTTTTTCATAATTTTATTACATAACCTATATAATTTCGGACATTATCTATCTGTTTAGTTTATTCCATATAGCTTTTGTTTCTGTGTTTCTTTTTACTGTTGCTGTTGTTTTTTGTTTCCGATTCCGGTTTGTCTGTCCTGCCTAACGTTGCCTGCCCGTTTTGTCCATAATGTTTCTAACATTTCAATATGCGACTTGCACGGTACATTGCATTGAGTTTCTTTCCGCCAGACTTTCTTATACAGTTACAGTTTTTTTCCTCTTGTCATAACATGTTATACGCACTTTCTTAATACATAACCTCCAATTGCATCATTTGCGAAGCCTATCCCTGCGTGTTATCAATATAGTTAATCTAAACGTGTTCCATTCCTTCTCTTTTGCTATTGTGTATGTGTGTGAGTGTCTATGTGTGTTGCAGTTACAACTTCCGCTGCCGGTAGAAGCACAGAAACGGTTTCAATTTTCGGGCGCGAGCGATATTCGAATTGTCTCTCCGTATTCCGTAGCATATAATATCTCATATGTTTGCACAAGTTTATCAACAGGTTCTGCCCACTGATGATACATGGGGAATACAAAATGCATGCTCCACACTATGGAGATAACAACGTAAAAAAAGACCCTAATGTCGGTAGTTATTTATGCTTTTGAAAAGGATGTGCGTGCAAAACGTTGGTGAGTGTGGCATGAGTAAACTAAACGCTCACATCGGTACCGGCGGTTTTTAAATAGGGAGGCTATATATGTTGGATGTAACAACGGGTGCTAAGGAATAGGTGTGGAAATGTCGCAAGACGCTTGAGAAAGAAAAGTTGCTCAGCCAAAACTGTACATTATTACATCACCGACCGCGTACGTGAGTATGTAAACGATGAGTAGAAGTAACGTAACTCAATCTACTGGAGTAGTTGTAAGCATTTTCTGGCGTTGACTGTCGGGGTTTAGCTTGTTGCTCCACGCTTCGTGTGCTTCGGCGGTAATCTTTGTACAAAATTCTACATCCATTTTGTGGGTTGTGTTGTGTTATTATCAGCTATTGTGAGTTTGCAGTCCAGTTCACTTGGTTATTGGGTTTCTACGGTTAGTAACAAACTTACTTACAAGATCAAGATGTTTGTCTCGGTTCAAGATCAAGGCGTTGCATTGGAAAACGATAAGAGTCAACTAAACACCTCGTACAGCTTGAGCATTTGCATGCGCAACATCTTAAACGACTATCTTCGCCTTTTCTCTCTCTCTCTCTCTCTCTCTCTCTCTCTATCTATCTCTCTTTCTCTCTCTCTCTCCTTTTCTCTTTCTCTCTCCTTCTCCCTCTTAAGCCTCACAATGCGTTGGCGTGTAAATGGAATGCGATTCAAGGTGGACAAAATAAAATTTAAAATACCGATGGTGTGTGCGTGGTAGGAATTAAACATGTTACAAAATACTTTTCATGTCTCTTGCTATTGCTCATGGATTAAAAATTGTTTACACGGTACACTGTTGTTGGTTCTGCTGTTGGTTGCGATAGTTTCAGAAGCCTTGTGCAAGGTTTTACGTGACAAAGAAAAAGGATAGCATCAGATCGGAAGATTGACAAGAGATGGTGTATAATACCAATTTAATCTCCTTTACAATTTTGAAGAAAATAAGCATGATTATAAATTATAGTACACAGTCTCGAATACTATGTAAAGGGCAGTGTTGAATGACGTTTCGAGACCGGTGATAGCATCATGAGGACGATAACAGCTAAGGTTGGGAGAATTGCTCCGAAACGAATCGCTAAAAGAAGCATGCACTTACGGATCCAACAGAACGTTTCAAAATCAGACCAAAGTTCTCTACTAAAATACCTAGTTAGTACAATTTTCGATACATGCTACCGGGGCAAGGAAAGTTTGGACGTGGCGTCATAATAATCCACCGTCACATGCTTCAGTCACTCAATCGTTAGTCGCTATGATATGGTAAATAAAGTCGAATTATGATCGCTATCATAGCTGCTTACTGTGTGTAACTGCGCGTAAAATAACTCACCCATCGGAGGGTTGCAGTAAATCTAGTGGACCATTACCATTAAGTGTGATAGTAATTCTACGCAAAATTGTGCCACTAATACGGACAGCGTTTTCACCCCCACAAACACAACCACCACCACCACCACTAGTTTCTATCAACGTACGCGCGTATCACATCAAAACACTAGTCAAATAAACACATCGTAGCCGTAGTACAACGTTGAAAATGAACGAATATAAAAAATGAAGTACACACATGAAGGACAAACGCGTGGCGCGTTCGAGCGAACCATAGACGTGGCTGTGCGAAGAAAAGAACAAACCGAATGCAATGGTACACGTGGCATCGATCGCGGTCGGCAAATCCATTGCGCAAAGCACATATGCTGAACGGACAACGATCGCAACGAGTTTTCCTAAGTAAGTAACCCGCTTCTGATGTGTATGTGTGTCTGCTGCACTAAGTAGCACAACGAGGGTAGCTCTGCAATAGGGGTAAGTAGCAGCCCCTTTCTTCAATCTCTGAGTTTGGTTTTTCTTATAGTTCTGTGATAGCTTAACTTTGCGTACTGTGGCGCGCACGCTCCGCTTTCTCGCTACGCTACGGATGTCTAGCGGGTTAGAAGTTATATTTGACCTGCACATGATGATCCTGGCACTGAGATCCGCTCAGCTACCTCAGCTCTCGTCAAAAAGCACGCATGTGCCCTCTGGCGAACGTGCAGACGGATTTGCACACCAAAGCGAGAGATGTTGCGTTTAATTTATTTTACTATTTTTGTTTGTCGGTTTTACTACTAACTGCTGTTTCGCCCCGTCACGTCTCGCTTCAACACGAAGCGTATGTTTTTTGTTCATTCATTCTACTGTTACCTAATGAGTATGCATGAGTGGTTGCCAGTGAGTGTTTAAAAGTCAAATCATCAGCCATATCTCACCCTTCACCGGATGGCTGGCGTCGTGAGGAGAGAGTGTGCTTTTTTCTGGATGACGATATATGACACTGTATAGGTCATGTTGTTCCTATGTTCGATTATGTTCCTTTTTCATGGTATGTGGGATTCTTTTCGCACCACCCGTAGCAGTATGTGACCCGGGACATTAGCTGTCCCATCGCTAGTGCGTGTCCTTCGTGCAGCGCTAACGTGCCCGTCCTGCTTTAGAATGTATTATTATAGAATAGTTTCGAGTAGCTTCACCGTTTCATTTTACATTTTCCCTCCCCCTGAACGCGCGTTTTTCGTCTATGCTCCTATATGATACGTCCATGCCTTCTAGTGATACGCTAATAATATCAGTCTGACCGTTTGATGTTTCACTTTGATCGCTAGCAATATAGCAGCAAATGCTTACGCTAATAGCATCCTTTCTGTTTTGTTTAGCCGTGTTGAGTGTTCCACTAACGAACTGAACTGCGGTATTACAAGTTGTGGTGGGAATTGCTCGCCAAAACTTACGGAAATACCATGTCTGAGTATATTGTTGTGTCATTCCACCGAAAAAAATGCTAGGAGGACCGTGAAATAGTCCTTAATTTTTGCCGATAATTAGCGCTATTTTAGTACGTACGAATTGCAAAGGAAGGAGATGAGGTGATTGACGATTTGGTTAGAAGGATGCAGTGCAATGCTTTATAGATTGCGTAGATTGGAATACCACGGTGAAAACTGAATGCCAATTTTATGACCATGATCATTATTAGGTTCGGTAGTAGAACGTACCATGGAATGGTTCGTGAAGAATGTTTGAATGATCGTGTCCAGCACTACCGTAGATTCTCGTGTATGTTTTTTTTCTGTTATCCCCTGAAAAATGTCAGCTTATTGCATATACGAAACGTAAATAGATGAAAACCTTGGATTTGAGTATCATTTTCAGATCAACATTGTTTGAAACTAATTTTTGAACAATTTACTTAGAGTAACAATTTATTTCAGAGTAGCTGTCGAGGAGGCAGGCAAATGTAAATAAAATCACGATCATATCCTTCCGATCAGTTCATAAAACCAAAAAAATCTACTAGTCAACCAAATACCCGACGATAAGGAATAATAAAATATATGAGGAACAGTATCCTCCGTAATCAGGATGGATTATTCAAAGGAAAAGTTACAAATGATGTCAATAAGAGCTAACATGTCGCAAGGTCAGGTGCACAACGCATAGCCTGATGAAAATGGGAAAGTAAGAAGAATGTCAAGTGTAATTGCCAAAGTTTATAGCTTATTCAGCCTAACGAAAAACAGAACTCCAAGGTGTCCTTGGGGCGTTCGTATAGTCCTGAGCGTAAGCGCGAGGTCTTACGTACCACAGGTTGTGGGTTCGAATCTCAATTGGACCATTCCCCGTGCACTGACTATCCAGGCTACGTGTAAAATGAGGTCAATGAAAGCCAGAAATAACAAGTCTTTTTTAGGGCTTGAGGCTGGTGTGGGAACTTAAGAAAAATCCTTATACACGAGAAAATATCGGTTTTTCGGTGTTTGGAAAAGAGGTGGACATGCAATGAAAGAAATATGAACCGTGTTACGCTCGCTTAACAAGGTAAATGTGTGTGTGTGCGTGCATTGATATTTTTTACGTTCAAACCTTTACTTACTCGCATTCACCAAATGGCAGTAATGATTGTGATGTATCTTGTGTGAATGACTGAGCGCGAAGGGAAGTCTAGAGCGACGCAACCCATCCAGGCCACGGCTGCTCGGTGGCTCGCTAGTTAAAAAGTTAGCTTTACATAGGTCGTTAGTTTTACGGTGAAGTTTTTGTCTTGAAAAATATCTCTACTTTAATGGCTCACTGCGAAAGTGATGTTCCGGTTCTTCCCTTTTTCTCCAACGCGTGTCACAATTAATGGACACATTTAACGCGATGCGTTGAGTTTGCGTGCGTACACTTCGAACGATGTCTTAGCTGTAAGAGTTTGGTTTGCGATTAAGCTAGGAAGGTTTTTTTTTACCGCTTATATAGGATACTCATCATCGGTGTTGCGCTATTGATTTTCCTAGAGTAGTTGAGTATAATCAAATTTTGAAAATCTTTCTAAATCTTATTACGAGTTATAATTTCGTCGAAAGGATGTACACGATCCGATGCGTTTATTATGCTCTGCAGGGTCAGTAGTTTCGATATCGAAAAATGGCAATTGGGTTTTGGCTAAGTAAAATCAATGAACGGCTAGGAAAAGGGACGCATGCTGCTCTACAGCCGCTGCCTAGTGTTCGTAAAAGGTTGTTATTTGATTGCTAGTTACGCGTCAATGGGTGATAAAATATGGCAATGGAACAATAAACACCAACCTCGCTCGCTATTGGCCTGGTAGTTCACCGTCCGAGCTGGTGAACGAGGTTGCCGGTGAGATGCTGTGCCGTGACACGACGCCCAGGCCCAACGATACGGAGGAGACGGGATGCATTCTTCAGGGTCTTTAGGTCGCGTAATGATCAAACGAACCGAGATACTCGAGTGCGGCCCGATAGCAGAACTGATATTGATCCTGCGAAGGGAGAAAATGCAAATGCAAAAGTAACAGTTGTCATTACTTCAGTAAATAAGGTCATTTGCCATTTGTACACAGCACCAAATGAAGAAGAATCAAGAGCGGGACGAAGGGGAACAAATGCGATGGAGTGCACATTCGCATTCGAGTTCAAACGATTTTCCGATCAACTTACCTCGGTCTGCACCATGGCCGGTCGCTGGGAGCGCAGTATTCGCACCGTTTGGAACACGTCCAGCACGCCCTCGTACTGCATCCGCTCGAGCACGATGCTGAGTGTGATAAAGACGCCGGTACGCCCGACACCGGCACTGCAGTGTACCGTAATCGGGCCGTCCTGGCCGAACTGCTCCTTTGTCTTGTGGACCTGGCCGATAAAGTCGATGAAGCCTTCGCCTGACTTCGGCACACCTTGCTCCGGCCAGTCGATGAACTGGAACTGACGCACTGTACGCGAGGACCCGTCGCGGGCATCCGTGACCTTGAACTCTCTCAGTTTGTACTGCGGCATGTTGTACTCGGCGATCGGATCGACGACGTAGCACTGGTAGCGCACCGAGCGCTCGTGAGGCCAGTATTGGAAGCATTTTTCCTGGTGGGTGGAACGCGATTAAAGGATTATTGTTATTTTCGATCGTTTTTGTTCCGGGATAAGAAATTGTTATTATTCTACTACTGTTCAACTGTTGCACAAGAATTTACCTAGCGAATGGAATACTAATTGGCTAATCTTAGACGTACTGGTACGAAGATACGACTTGAACATGAAAACAAAATTCAAGAAACATGGCGATACTTTGGACACAGTGTACTTTGATTGAAATCGCTGCAAGTGTGTCTCAACAATCAGCACCACTCACGGCTTGCTGTGTTGAATATTCATGACATGTAAAAATGATGGATGTGTTTAAACAATGACACCAACTTTACGCCAATATAGTTGAATATACCAAAATGAACGGTTTATGATGCGTATTTTGGGGAAAAAATACAGGCAGAATCCCCTCAAAGAGTCAAACCAGCCTTATTCGTGCTAAAAAAATAACTGAATTGAACTAATTTAACTTCTTCAAAGTAGTTTTCCGGTGGAGTATGCTCGAACCTATCGAACTTTGCATCCCATCGTAAATCCTGTAAACTTCATCATCTCCTTAATCCCTTCCACTACCAGAACTCATGATGAAATAAGGTTCAGAGCGATCATGCGCAAAATGTCCTGAAAACTTTCGTAGATAATAACATCACATTACTCTCTTACGATATGAATATCAAAGATCGAGTCATACGCGTTCTGTTTACTTTCAGCCGAAAACTATCATCACAAGTCATCAAAGATTTCGAGGTTATAATCAACCTTCAAAGGTGAAAGGATTTACGATCGAAATACCTTTAGTATTGCTTGCACGTCCCTTCATCTTCAATGCTAAACACAATTTGGTTTGCCGTTGTACTTACTCGTCCCATTTCTTTTAATTTGGTCAACATGACCACAATAGTTGAGTTGTGTTCCCAGAGCATTCGCCAGAAGTCTTCGGCCGTCTCCTGTAGCGGTCCTTGGGCGGCAATGTAAGCGTTGCGATAGCGATACCTGGTTGGTAGAAACGATCAATAAAAAGACACATTAAGCTATTAAAACACGTGCATTTTTAAAGCCCAACTCACCCATCGACCAAGCTGGCATTGATGTAGTCGCTTCCCTCTACGCCACGGATTGGCGTCAGACAGACGCGAGATGATTCGTAGGGCAGAATGTGTACCAGCCGATTTTTATGCTTATTGCAGGGAAGATTCGCGGTGACGAAGCGCGTCGAGTCGGCCTTCACGTTCGACAGCTTCTTGAACTCCATCTCCATGCCGGTGATATTCTCGCCCGGTTCCGTCTGCATCAGCTTCTGGATGTGATTGTGTAAGCTGCGGGCCGGCACCTCCGTGTTGCCACAGATAACCGCCTCGAGCAGCGCGTCATGGATGAAGATGTACTGATCCTCCGTCTGGACCATGTAGTTGCGTTGCGCCCGCAGGCACGTCACGTGGCCGTAGATGTCGATCGTCTTCTCGTACTTCATGCGCTCGAGCATGGAATCGATCACGATGTAGCAGCCAGTGCGGCCAACGCCAGCCGAACAGTGCACGATAATTGGCCCGGATTCCGAGGGTGTGAGTGATTTTGTGCGCCGCAGGAACTGCAGGAACGGTGCCGGGTGGTCGGGCACACCGTGATCCGGCCAGGCCGTAAACTGCAGTTGCTTGATCTCCCGTCGTTCGTTGCTACCGTTGCGGTAGATCTGGAACGTGCGGATGGAGTACGTCGCCAGCTCCTGCGTTTCCGTGATTGTCACCGTCATAGCGCCGTACACCTCGGTACCGCGGGCGGGCCAGTACATGTCGCACTTGATGCGCGATCGCTCCTCCAGCCTCGTCATCATGACGATCGTCGACGACTTCAGCTCCCAGCACATGCGCCAGAAGTCTCCGAACGTCTCCTGCAGCGGCCCTTGTGTGGCCACGTACGCATTGTGCTTCCGGTAGCCGTCGCAGTAGTTTGCATTGATGTAATCGGAACCGGGTACGCCCTCGATCGGGGGCAAAATCACACGCGAATGATCGTACGACGTGACATTCGCATAGCGATTCTTCGGCTTGTTAACTTCCATGTTCGAATGATCCCACGTGAACTGCTGACCCGGCTCGATGCTTTCGTATTCCTGCGAGAACTTGAGATTATCGTTTCCTTTCAGTCGCTCGACGTGGTTGGTCAGCTCGGAGATTGGTATCGGTGGATGGCTAATCATGCCGGGCGTTTGGAAGTTTATGCGGCGCATATCGACCGGATCGGTCGGCGCTGGGCCAGCGCCCAAATCCGCGGCCATGAGTGGACGCGTGACGGCCGCCTGATCGGGTGCCTTGCACGGCTGACGGCGGCGGCGCACAAAGTACACCACCAGGAAGCACACGGACAGCACTAAGGCGGCGATGATCGGTCCGACCACCCAGAGCATACCGGGCTCTTCGTTTTTACCACGGATCAAAATTTCCGGATCCTGCGGCACGTTCGGGTTGGGACGGTGTGGCGGTTCGCCGGTCGGGGCTTCCTTCATGTCCAGCGCCAGAAACTCCGAAAACGGGCTCGACGTGTACAGATGCTTCTGGGGTGTGTCGACGACGGCACGCACAAAGATGCGGTACTTTTTGCCCCGCTCGAGCTTTTTGTTCGTGAAGTTGTGATTCGTTTCGCCCGAACCGAGGTGGAACGTGTACGGGATGTTGCGCTGCAGGAACATGGCCGCAATGTACGGTGCGTTGAGCCGGTCGAGCTTGGGTCGTGACGGTAGCAGCTCCTCAGTGAGGAACTGGTCTGGTATTTTGTGCAGATTTGCCTTATCCTCCGGTACGACGATCAGGTAGTAGTGTGAAATGGGACCGTACTCTTCCGACGCTTGCGGCAGGATGACTTGAATCTCCTCGCCGTTCACCACGCCGTAGAAGTCGGGCTGTACCATCGGCTGCGGTGCAGCCATTTGGGTGGTGACGGTGATCTTTGCCGGCGGTTTGTACGTGTAGTCGGTCGGGATCGCACTGACGTTCACGAAGTACGTCGTAAAGGGCGACAGCTCCGTGATGGTGTGCGATTTGACGTGACTCTTCAGGATGATTTCTTTGCGCGGTAGAATCTGTTTCTGGGAGATGCCCTGCGAATCGACGAACTCTTTGACCGCGTCGAACGAAATCTTGTAGTTGATGGGATTGAGCCGGATCGGTGGCGCCCAGCTAAGCGTCATCGAGTGCGTGCTGACGTCATGGGCCCGTAAGTTCAGCGGAACATCTTCCGGTTTCACTTTGACCGTGGCTTTCTCGCTCAGCTTTCCCAGGCCCGTTTTGTACATCGCGGCAATGGCGACCGCGTACTGTGCAAACTTTTCCAGGTTGATCAAATCGGCCGATTCCGTAACGCCGACCACCTTCGTCTGCCACTCATCCAGATCCTCCACGGCGGTCATGGTGTAGAAAATTTTGTACCCCACCAGTTTGCCACGGGACGGAACTGGTTCCCACCACACCTCGACCGTCTGCTCGGAAGTAGCGACGGCTTGCACCGAGAACGGTGCACGGCCCATGTCGCGCTCGGTAGCAATCACGAGCTTCTCGCTGAACGGTCCTGCGCCCTGTTTCGTGTAGGCACGCACCCGAACGATGTACTCGGTGCTTTCGTCCAGGTTCGTGAAGACCGCCTTGCGCACGGTCGTGTTGCGTTCGGTACCGAGACCGTGGTCAATTTTCTTGTGGAACTGCACGTCGTACCGGGTGATTTGGCCATTGCGGTGCTCCCGGGTCGGTGGCTCCCAGGTGATGCACACCACATCCGGCGTCTGGAAGCGGACGGCTATGTTCGTCGGCGGGCCCGTCGGCGAGCCTTCCGGAGTTTGCAGATGTTTAACCGCTTCCTGGCCGATGCCGATGTGGTTCATGCCGGCGACGCGAAACTCGTACTCGACCCCGCGCTCCAGGTCGTTGATGCGCTTCACGTTGAGCTGCGTGCCCTGGAGGGTTTCTTCGTGCAGTGCTTGCTCACGGACACCCCAGCGGACGCGGTAGCCACGCAGCTCACCGTACGTCTGCCTCGGGCGCTCCCATTCCAGCTCGATCGAGACGGTCGGATCGCGTTCGAGAATTTTCAGTGTGACCGTGGGTCGGATCGGAACGCCGCCCGGCGTTTTCACCGATATCGGGGCGCTTCGGTCGCCGTCCCCTTTGCGTGTGAGTGCGGCCACCTGGACGGAGTATTTGGTGTCCGGCTGCAGACCGGTCACGTTATACTCCAACCCGTCCACGACATCGAACTTCATCGGTTCGTTCAACAGGCCTTTACCCTATTGGGGACGCGAAAGGAGAAAAAAACAAACAGATTTGTGCCCCGTGAAGTCGTAGCAAAACCTCAATGGTTGTTTAGGAGGAAATATATTGGTAAATTCTTTTCGTTAGAGAAAAAATGGCGCCAGTTGTTGATAGCATAGACATATGCATAACGAATCTATTCACAAGAATATTACTAGTAGCAAAAGAACGTTGTCATGTATTAATTGATTCCATAACCCATACGAAGAGCTTTTTTCTCTATTAAAACTATGCGGTTTCATTAAAATCAGGGTGGCTTGACCATTATTGCAGCAGTTGATAAGTTTATTTGATAACCTTGAAAATTATAAGTATGAAAATAAATTGCAAAAAACTCACTCTTTACAAACTTATTACTGATAGAGATTATGAAATGCACCGTGATTTGTTATGCGTGTTATGCGAAGTCATAGGTACACGGTTTTTATCAAATTGGCCAAACTTAGTACAAAATGGTAACTGTAAATGCCGTTCCATATGCCAGATAGAACAAGATCATTTGTTCATACTTTACGATTTTTTAATTTTGCCAGAACATTAGTAAGATACATCATAAACTGTAAACATTCAAACGTTTAATATACAATTTTTCAACATGAATTTAACTTTATTTAAAATTCTTCTTTGAAGAAATCATCATACAGCTTTCGTAACGCATTAATCGCGAAGCTCGGGAACATATTGTGCTGTTACTGTAAATTTGTCGACTTGTTCCCACTATTATACAAACTAAAATTTTGTATTTCATATTTAACACATATACATGTTTGAAGAACAAACCGATACAATTTATGTGTTTATTTGTGATTATCTGCATAAGAAATAGTTGAGACCTACCAAAAGAATTGGTGGTACAAAACTGCGTTTTAGATATCTGAGAAAAAGTTTGAGTCATAGTTATTATGTTGAAAATGATATAAGCACTGTTCCAATCCAAGTCTTTTTAGGTCAATTATGTAATACTGCGTTCAATTCAATTTGAGAGTATTTCGAATGAAGTAAAATGAACAAGTAATACGTATATGTATTATTTATAGAAATTACAAAGAAAATAAAAATAGTAACGAAATGTTGATCGAAACGATTGGCTACCGATATCATGGTGGTGTTCATGAGCAATTGGGTGAGAATTTACCAAAACATTCCTTCCGAAACAGGAAACTCCATTTCCGTCCCGTTCCAGCTGCCCGACTCAATCACTCACCTCATCCTTCATTTCCTGCACGTGTATGTGATAGCCACGTATGATGCCGTTGCGATTCTTCTCCTTCGGTGGTTTCCACGTGACGTAGATGGTGGTCGAATTGACCGGGCTTGCCTTCACATCCTGCGGATCTCCGGGCACTGCATGCACGCGCTCCCGACGATCGCAACGGCGCCAGTACAGGGATAGGTGTAAAACGGGGAAAATATTAGTAAAAACGCATTTCGAAACGTTTCACGAAGCAAATACAATCGGAACGCAAGTGTTAACTGAAAACAACTACGGTACACTGCTTACAGAGCAAATACTTGGTAGAAAGGAAATCATACAAACGGGAGAACAAACACGGACAGAACGAAACGATGGTTAGAATTTGTTAGGAAACGGAAGAGGGGTTGGAACCTTATTACCCCGTATTAAGCCCACTTTCCCGCTGTATTGAAAATCGGGTTTGTCGTACCCGGTTGTACACGTTTGAAATAATAAAGCTATTAAAGAAATGAGTGGCGACGAGGGTCCGGCGGTGTTACCTCCCCAGGCCAGGACAGACGACGCGGAGTATTATTTCGCTTAAAACACATTTCCCGGTAAGAATTTCCCGTTGCTCCCTCGAAAGCATTTCTCAGGTAGGACCGGGATCATTAGACGTTATTGTGCCTTCAATTAGAAGGTTCGCTTTCAGCTGGAGGTAAATATTGAAAAGGGTTCCATCGGAGAAGGGTTCCATATCTTCAAACGGCGAAGGGACAACAAAAGCACAAGAGTGTCCCGGGTTGTACGGCATAAAACCTGAATTTTATCATGGACTCATCCCTTGTTGGCTCGTGCTTAGCTGCTTTTGGTTTTAAGAAGAATTCGTTTCGAGAAGTATTCGAATTATTTCACTCGCTCGCTACATAAATACCGACGTTGTTGAAGGTAATGGCCATTTTAAGACTGTGGAAGGTAGTTTCGACCACTGACTACTGGTCGGGCAGGTCACCGGATTGTAATTGCGGATCGACACACCCGTCCCGTTCTACATAAAATGTCATTTGGTGAAAGAATGCGCAACACCGCGTGTTTGCGGGAGTTGTCCTCCGCAGTTTATGCAACACACGTTTATGTGTTGATAGTGTTGTGTTGCGTCACACATCTGCTAGTGACGTTCGGGGGCCAGTTTCTTGTCCACGATTTCTTTTTCGCCCCATCATCCCCAACAGAGCTATAACAGAGGCAAGCTGTGCGAGAAGTTTGTATCTGTTTGGCAAACAAAATGGCCGGCCAACGTCAGCAAGTGGACGGTACCTGCGCGGATGGGCGGTAGCTTAATTCAATCCCGCCGGGACCCTGGTGGAACTGGCCGGCGGAGTTTGAGCGGCACGATTCACGGAATGCAGCTCGGAAGTTTTCACCTTTCCCCGCAAGTGGAGCGAATGATGAAAGTTTGAATAGGGGGACGAAAAGCAACGACGAGACAAACTGCGCCGGCAATCGACCATTGGGTGAAGGTTAGTTTTCAACTTGTTACGGTTACTAGCCCGGAAGGCGAAAAGAATCTGCACGATGTGTCCTGCAGTGCGATGAGCCCCGCTGGACGGTTGCGGAGCATGTTGACCGAATCCGGGAAACTAGCTTCACAGCTGCAGGAAACTGTGGTGCCATCATCGACTTCGGACACGGATGGAGAACGGTATTGCCTCCTCCTGCCGCCAACGGACACGGTCATCGCTTGACACGGGCGCGATAGAAGGCAACGGGGGTGCGAGCGTGAGAAAATTGACTCGACTGAAGCGTCGTAACGAGTTTAGAATGAACTGAATAATGATGTTGCTTTGGGGACCATCTTTCACGGGCTCCCGTCGGCTCCCGAGTTTGGTCGAGTGGTCCCACCAGCGCCACCGGAAGAAAGTGTGTACACACACTGCGCCCGTACGAACGGTCGCCAGTTTCGTCCGGATAAAGGCGGACCGGAGCACGGTTTGCCAGGGACACAATGGCAAAGAAAACCGGCACCGTTGTATCCTGCCCGTTAGCGGAATGGAAGATGACACAGCGCTCGATGCTGCCCCAACACAGCACCGATCACGCAAATGCAACTGGTGGCGGTGCGGGAGGTGGTGCCCCCCCCCCCCCACACACACACACACACACAAGTGCAAGTGCGGAAAACTTGTAGAAAAAGCGAGTTTTGATGTGAGTTTAAATGTGGATTTAATGTAACTTTCTCAAACACGTTCACGTTCTTTTTTATGGGCGCAAATCGAACCGGGCGTGATGGTAGAGGACCGTTGCACAATACAGAAGAGAGAGAGAGAGAGAGAGAGAGAGAGATGTATATATATATATATATATATATATATATATATATATATATATATATATATATATATATATATATATAGAGAGAGAGAGAGAGAGAGAGAGAGAGAGAAAGAGACTTTAAACTTGTCATTTGCGCTTACTATAATTGATAAGGTGTTGCAGATGTACACTCTTCATTTCATTAACGGAGAAGAGTTTCCTGAGGCTGCTTGTTGTGCAGTTGATAGGATTGGTTGCATCGTTTCTTTTCAAATTAGCTCTATTGCATTATCTCAACAGTGACCGAATTCCAGGTTTATTTCTGAATCTTCCATGATTATTGATTATTTGGTTTCATATAATGCTACCACAATTTATTACAGTTTTACCTCTAATTAGGTTTAAAAAAGCAAAAGCAAAAAAAATAGTAGCATTTACAGCTTCTCCTTGGGGTTTCATAGAGGAATAAAGTCAAATTTATGCCTAGCCTTTCAGTACATTTTTACTAGGTGAAAATTGGAATCAAATTTCAGCACTATATAATTTACAAGTGAAAATGTTAAAAGATAATTAGTAATTTAAATATTATGCTACAAATATTATCGAAATTGTTATTTTTCCATTTTTCCTGCAACCATTCCTGTTTCATAACTAAAGCGCTACTTGATTTATTTCGTGATAACTCTTTTCTATAACAACACAGAACATAGTTTATAACAGTCTTAGAGTATCAGAAAAAGCGTAATATAGCACTTGCTTGTTACTTTTTTGTTTCTATTTTTAAGAATGATTCCTTTTAAATGTATCACCGGAAAGGCAAGCCATTAAAAAATGACGCTTTTGTCCTTTATTGGGTTCTATTTTCGACAGAGGTTTACTTGAAGAAGAATGAATGATAAATTACTAAGTGGGTCAAAATGACTAGTGATGATCTACAGAGCAGCAAATCGAAGGATTCCGAACGGACGGTAGTGTTATTAGTTTCAGTCTATAATAGGATCTTGTTTATGTTTATGTTGGATTGAAGTATAACTATTGATTGCATACCAAAATGCATACCAAAACAGAAACATATTTACAACATTGTTTTATCATCGATGACCATCGCTTTAGTTTAGTTTTTCTTAGCTTAAGTTATTAAACACTACACCCTTTTTAGATATTTCGATTTTTTGATGTTTTGATATTTTGATTTTATATTTTGATTTATATTGAATAAATCAAAACCATTTCATGATACATTTTCATGTAATCGGAGACTGTTTTTAAGTAACGATTATAAATTTCGGGTCATCTCGTAACGAGTGAATTATACAATCGAATACAACGAAAGTTTAAATGTCTCTTGATGACGATCTATAAAAACTGTTCTGAACATTTTTATAGCATTTCCACAAAACTTATCATAAAGTATACATCTTTCTCATGAATATAGTGGCTTGGTATGGTAGAAATTTCTACGTCTATAATAAACGCAACACGCAAACGAAATTGTAGAGTTTCATTTTCCAAAAAGAGTTTTGATTTGAGAACTAGAGACATCTCATCCATGTCGAATGCTACCTTAACGTAATGCGCTAATATAACGAAACTACCATCGTAACCGGTTTCGCCCCACAAATTATCAGGATTAGCACAGTTGGCAAGCGAACATAAAAAAAACGCAGACGCATATAGAACCGCTCTCCGCTGTAACGACGACAGAGAAAGAGCCGAAAAAAACTCCGACACTAAAGGTTAACCGTGACTGAGATATAAATAGTCACCTTTATCGCGTACGTCGGATACAAATTAGGCATTATTGAGCTATCGAAAGGGCGAGCACGATCCTCCTCCTCCACCGGAGAGAAACGCCGGACCGAGCGGGGCAACCTGTGAACCATTAAAATCTTCATCGCGTCGGATTTTGCCTGGTACGCTCGGTTTTTATACCTTCTCACATTACCGCCGATCGATCTCCGTGGCGCTGCTGTCCTACGGCAGAAAGGTTAAGACGGCAAAAGCAACGGGGCGCTTCATTTCGCCACCATGGAAAAAAAAGACAAAACCGCAGCCATCTTTCGGCTGTCCTTCTTGCGATAAGACGATAATGGCAGCTCGTGAGGCTGCTGCTGGTGGTGGTCACCTGCCCACCCCGGGGGCGATGATGTTTTGTTACTGGAAATGGGTTTCTTCCATTGCAACGGTGCTTTGGCGACGACCAGGGCTCCAAAAACCACGACGGAATCGTACGAAGATTTCGATAAGATTCCCACTGCCAGTCGGATGTAAGGCCGAGAACGTGAACGGGGCTATTCTTTCTGCTCGTTCAAGCAGACATCGATCGAATGGCACATTTAACTTCAAACTAAGCCGTTTCCCATATCCGATCCGAACTTAAACTCCTCGCCCGCCCGTGGCTCAGGACACAGGGCTGAAGCGAAAGAATTCTGCCGTTGACGGTGCAGATTTTTTGCGCATGTATGTACGTGTGAGTGTATGTGTGTCGTTTGCGCATTGATATTCGCAGGAAAAACCCATTTAGCGGCGAGTAGGTGAGCGGTCGTAGCGAATTTCTACGGCAAATATGGAATTACTGCGGTTTCGGTTATTGGATCGTGGACGGATCGGTCCACGCCAGCTTCTTCCAAGGCGGATCGTGCGGAAAGCGGAACATATTAAAACGAATGGTCGAGAAATGGGAAACGAAAAATGGCATCGTGGCTAAATGTGACTCACGTTGCATTTAATGCGCTTCCCGGCTCGCAAACCCTGTCCCGTCCTGGATTTCGCTAGTAGTTAGTGCGGCGAGGTAAGGTTTTAACCGAGGACTTTCCTAATGCTCGGTTGATCCCTTTTTCAACAGCTTAAAGATACGACAACTGGCAGCCAACGGCAACCCCGGATAAAACTGTTTGCCGGAACGGAAATATAAACAACGGCGCGTAAATCAATCGGATGCGCTTGGCATAGAAATCGAGCTTTTATGGGTGCTTTATAAAATATCCTCCATTGCCTCGTTCGCTTTGTGGTGTGCTAACTTTCTCGTTGCATCATTGCAACCGAACACACCACCACCACATGGACATTGATCGATTGTACTTAACCAGACGAACTCGTGTTTAACAGATCATTAGGAGCTTAAAACACATGCTCCATTCGCACCTTTAACACGAACATATCATTAAGCAAAAGTTGTAAAGGACCCTCCTATGGTTGCGACATTCGCGACACTGTCGTTGCCACCTCCCATACGGCACATTTTGCTGAGTGGCCAGACCTGAGATCCAGCCATGCACCCTCCGATATGCGACAGGGCTGCAGACCTTTGTCCTTCTTACGAAGAGAGCGAGCTAGAGCCAAACAGAGATAGCAATCTCGCACAGGCGGATCCGCTTTCAGGCTGCAACTTCTTTCACTGTATAAGCGCCGTGCAACACACGAACCAATAGTCAGCTCACACAGGGTTTGCGAAGAGCAAACGGGGAGGGAAAAAAGATCCGAAATCTTTTTACACGCTCCTCGGGGACGAGCAACCTGTGGAGGAGGAGGGAGTGGGAAAATGGTGTTAGTATCAGCGTTAGCTGCCTCTGCTCCCAGACTGAGTATGTTGTTAACGTGCACGATAATATGTGAAACGATCGGATAGTCCGAAAGGTTGCACATCCGCCACTGGGCCACATGGAATGGTGGTTAGACGAACGGAAAAAAATACAACACCCTCTCCGGCATGCGTAATACGAAAGAAAGAGCCAGCGAATTTCGGCGATGCAAGCAGGACGACGATCGTAACCGGGCCGGAGAAGCGGGAACAGCAAATTCTTCCGGCAAAGTTTACGCTGCCGGTGCACAATTTTTCGGGTGATTTTTGTCTCCTGGGCAGAATTTAAACTTTAATTCTGCTTTTTTCTTCTTCTTCTCTCGGATGTTGTTGAGGAGCACAAAGTTCTCGCTTCCCGTTGACTGAAGGGACTTACATCTTACAGTACGGGGACAGTTTTCTTGCTGCTTCGTGCGCCGAGTCTAGAATACGGTGGGCTGCCCCGTGGGAGAAATAGTGTAGCGCGTGTCCTGAACATTGGCGCAAGTTAAAGCGCAGTAACATTTTTACAACATCAATCGGTTTGCTGCTCAACAAAATACTCGTTACATTTTCAGGCGAAAGCGATGAACGTGTGCCCGAACACGGTTTTGATCGATTTGGTTATGTTTGGCAGTTTATGAAGTCGGTTTGTTTTGTTTGTCACTCAATTAGGATCCTTTTTTTAAGTGAAAGCACTTAAAGAACCTAGACGATCGCTTAAAACTATCTTACAGGGATCTGTTAAATCCTTCAACCTTAAGCATTGTTATCAAAAATTGAAAAATAAAAACGTTAAAAATATCCCCTGAAAAGAAATTTCGAGAAAAACGCGATCTCCTCGGGCTGCTTGTATGAAAACACAAAAAATGTTTAATCCTCGGGACGGCAATCGTGGGAGAAAAAAAACGTTAGCTCAAAAATCAAAACTGAAAACGGTCGAAAAAAGGTTACGATTATTTCGCAGTCTATCGCAAGATCAGCTAAGCACGCAACTCTACGAAAAAAAGCACAAAATTCAAAAATGGGACGAAAAAAAGAAACGTCTACTACCATTTGCCAAAAAAAAACTCTCTCAGATATGCTCTGCTGGCCATTTCTGGACTGGAACATGAAACGTTAGTCGATGAAAAGGAAAAATATCGCTTCCAAATATGGTTGATGGGGAGTAGCAGATTATTGGGGGCGGGAAAAAAGTTAAACGGAGATTGATGTTAGAGGTTTAGTGTCAATTACTGGTGTGCGTAACATAATAACATCCCAATAAAACGGAATAATCCACCTTCAAACGGAAAGGAGCTGTTCGGCGGGGGCCCAACAACACTTGTTACGAAAAGAAAAGTTGTTATTATTCAATGTAACACAATACGGTTGATACTGCCGTCGTCGTCGGCAGGTGAACATGAAACGAAATAAACAAACGCCCACATTGCAGCACATTACAAAACCAACGCCCCAAAAAACAAAAAACAAACAAAAATTATTCTGATATCGAACGAACCAACTTAGCTAGTCGTTGTCGAAACGAGAAAAACATCGCCCGAACGCAACTTTCTCGACTCGGTTTCACGTCAAATGGGGGTGGTGGTAGGGTTTTCCAAAATGAAACAAAATCTTTTTTGGGCAAACAAAACGATAATGTAGACACAAAAAAACGCACGTTTTCCACTTTTCGTGCGTCTGTGTAATGCATCTTATAAGTTTAGCAGAAAGTAAAACGACAAAAAGTGGAAATGATTACTGTTACTCTCGAATTTGGGTTTATGTTCCTTGCTGAATGTAACCGGTTTGCAAATAGACGTGCTTAAAAGCATTCGTTCAATCACAGTGTACTATCCGAAATTAAACACTGTGTGGGTGGGGGATCGGTGGTTTACATACCGAAGCATTTTGCCGCTATATTCGAATGATTTACATTCAACAACGCATTGAATTGACTTTAGTACATCGCTGATGGCCAGTAATTGTTCGGTGATTAAGGAGAAAATTACATAGCAATGGATGAAACCAGTGATTTCTGCTTATTTATTGCAATGGATTTGGATTTATATAGATGCCAAGCAATGTGGCACTTAACAGAAAGAAAAATAAATGTCAAATAAGTTTCTCCCATGCGGTTATGGCTAAACTTCATGCATCCATCTCGCGAATACGCTCCTCATGAAAATACTAAATATTGAACGATTTTTCGGAAAACTCGGAAATTTGGTACTTTGATTCGATTTTTTTTTTGTAATTTTTGATGCGATAGTTGAAAAAGAAGCTCAGTTCACATAAAAGAACAATATAGAAATCAATTCTACACCAATAGTCAATAAATGTACTAGTCAAATGTGTAGTGATTGGGCTTTGACAAACAGTAAGACATAATCAATTTCCTTTGAATAACCTCTAATACTTCTACCTTGTCTTGTTACCATGACGACTAAACTATATAAACGAACCCAATTATAGCTAACGAACGAGCTATCGAACAATAAAACGATTTTAAGTAAAAGCGTTCATAAAATCTTTACAAATTAGAATCACAAAACGGAGTACTCGTAGAGCTTTGAAAGTTGTTTGCTTCAAATGCTTCTCAACAACTACGCTACAACGACGCACCGCTGAAACGCGCATAAGTTTATGATATGGTAGGACACCGTTGTTCAATGATCCAATAAAGATATGGATGAAAATATGTAAATAATATATTTCACCATAACTAAACTCTATTCTAATCTTTGCTAGCTTGAAATATGCAATCCTTAAAGCTTCTTGTCAAGTGAAAGCCCCAAACGCACTATGCGAAGCATTATAAATACATAATCGAGTGGTGGTTTTCGTTTTATCCGGCACGAGGAGCCTGTCATTGTAAACCCAATAAGTCTCCTAAACAAGGGTTCCGAAAGCTGGTGATCAAAATTTTAATCTGTTACCGGAACAACCAGCAGACGGTTGTATTTATTCTGTAGCCCTTGGCAGTGATACCGGCAGCCGCATCATTGCTTCGAACACTAAAAAAACGGGAGTGTGCAAACAAGTAGCACCGCCAGCAGAGGATGCAATCAATAGCACGACGATACAGTCGATACATTCTAGGACGAGCGGCGTCTAATGAAGCGAGTGCCTGTGCAAAAAGGATGAAAGCATGCAAAGACGGGCGCAGTGGCAAACTTTACTCAACGCATCTTATCGGGTCGAATTTAGTAGCCAAGTGTTACGGAATAATCAACACTTGCCAGTAGCTTTGTCGGGTGGTCGGGTGCCGAGAGTACGTGTACGTGTATGTTTCGGTTAGCAAGGATTACGTTGCTCGGCCGGCAGCGGCTTTGTTGCCCCCTTGCCGCGGCGCACCATGGACATGTTCCGCCCCAAAGGCCCAGACCACGCAGGCCGGGTTTGTGTTAAAAGATTAAAATAGCTAGAATGTGAACAATCCAAATTAAATGAACCCATTGCCACGAAAGGCTGCCCACAAGGAATGTGTGTGTGTGTTTCTGTCCGGGAGGCGATGGATCGAATTTAAACAGCAATCCAATGGCATTTGGCAGGTTCGGTCCGGCTGGTCCTGTCATTACAAGAGCCACAGTGAACCGCTCCTTCTCGTCCGCTTTGCCACCTGGGAGTGCATGGATGCGAGAAACAAGAGTCGACACTGCACATATTCCAGTTAGCACACCCCGCACGAACACACAGTAACTGATAGTGCACTACCAGGCGGCGTTGCAGTCGATTGTCGCAAAGGAAATTATGCATTTCTTGCCCCCCCCTCCGTCCACCGGCGGGACTGAAGCACACACTTCCTCACACACGAGCCTTCGATCCCGATCGAACAGTGGAGCTTCTTTTCCAACGTGCAATTGATCTAGGAAGCGGGGGCAAGACGAGTCTCCATTATAATATCACCGCAATAAAATCCAGCCCAAGATCACGTACCAGGTTCGGTGGGATGAGTTTCGGCGTTCATAATCGGCAACCGGAAATAGGCTGCTGGGGAATTGATCGGCACCAGGGCCCCGCTCTCTGTTCTCTGCGGCAACCAACGCGCAGACGATGGCTATTATGCCAGAGCGATACAGCAGTGGCGCACGCAAACGTGGCTGCCATGCTTAGTTGTAAGTAATTGTGTGATTTTATTATCAGTTTAACACATTGCACCTATGCTATGCAACCTCAAATAAGCTGGGCGAGGAGAACACCACCCTCTGCCAATACCGAATACCGTAATGAAATCGTTGTGAAACACTATAGCGACCGGGAGGTCATTTTGACACTTTAACAATTACGAGACAGAATAGGATTTAAATAAAATAATGAGAAAATGTAGCTAAACCGAACTTAAAGAAAAAAAACGAAACAATAAATCTAAAACGATTATTGACATAAACACTCTTTTTACAATAACGGTACTTTCAATTTTGTGTTTTGTGCATAATAAATGTTGCTTCACTTTTACTTTCCCTTTGAATGAGGTGTTTGAATTCTTTTTTGCACTCCTATTAATGTATCAGCACTCTATAACGTAAAACAAATTAAAATTAACGATACAAAAGCCGAGTGACGAAGAAAATAGTATAAACATATTGCAAAGGAAACGTGATAAATCATGTATGATAACAATCATATAGGTGGCCCTATTGGATTGATTGGATTCTGTTCTATTCATGGTAATTTAGTATATAACACATTCACTGTGAATTATAGAGTTTAAATATTGCATTGTAAACTGGTTCAGGTTTTATTTCTTAGGTGGTTTTCCACAGTTTCAAGGTTGGACTAACTGTTCATTATTTTTTTAAGTTACGAAACGACCGGTTTACGATTATAGCGATAAATTAAAACAAACCCTGAAGATAAGTAACAACAAAGCTTGATTCAAAACCGGAATTGAAAATATGTATGAAAATGAGCTTTTGCCAGAAAAAGGTATAGTGTTTAGCCCAGTCGCTATAGTGTTAATGTTTCGAGTCACTAGTTACAAATAAACGAGCAAAAAAACGGCAAACTGATACACACTGCATCATCTCTTCGTCGGGGGCCTTTTAAAACTAACAAACCAATTCTCGGTTGCTGTTCTAGGGCGCACCGATCTAATGAAGCCATTTAGATGCCTACAGTCGCTTCTCCGTAGGAGGATGTAGAAATTCCATCCCTGCTCCTGCTTCGCATACCAGCGGGAGTGGGTGTAAAATAACAACAGACTGGATGGTTTCTCGACCCAGGAACGGCCATTGACCATGCATGCACCGAAAGCTATCTCAAGGGATGTGTGATATAATGCAATCCGGGGAACGTCGATGCCGGGTAGCGCTGAGAGAGCCAAGTGTGGCACGTAGTAATTAGAAAAATGCAAACCTACGTTTGATTTATTGTTGCTCTGCCATTTGCATATTTGAAGTGTTTAAGTAATTGATTAGGGATGCAAATGCACAACAAAGCGCCCGCACTCTCACACTCACATATAAAGACAGAAATGCACAAAACAATAGCGTCATTTGATCGATTTGATTGCAATCACGCGCTCACGGTCAGATTAATTAAATTAACGGTCGGAGCAAGGGCAGACAAACAAAAAACTGCAAGCGTAAAGAAGCGACTTTAATGAGCTTCGAACCATTAGCTTTAAGAGCAATTCGATTGCAGAATGTTGTTGTCGAACGGCTGCGACGAGTGGCTTCTTCCGATCTCGATCTTCAGATGCGAATGAAAAAGATGCATTAGACCGTGATCGAAACACTGGGGCAGAGAGAGAGAGAGAGAGAGAGAGAGAGAGAGAGAGAGAGAGAGAGAGAGAGTGTGAGAGAGAGAGAGAAAGAGAGCAAGAGTTGAAACTACACGGTTCTGAGCGAATGCTGTACACCGACACAAAACACAATAGTCGATCGGATTACATCTAACGTCCTTGTAGCAGGCAAACTATGTTGCGGCCCTAGAGGATAGGAGTTTCTTTGGAAATCAGACGCTTTCCTTACGGTAAAGTGCACCATGCAGAAGCAAATCTTTGTGCCCGCCGTACACAGGGTGACCTCATTTTCGCAGAAAACAACCGTCTGCGCTACCCTTGCCCTTAATGGCAAGCGGAAAACTGCACAACCCCACACGGTGGGTCGCGGTGACTATGACGCAGTCGGATAAAGCAGATGAAATGAGGTTTGATTATGCGGAGAGAAAGTAAGAGAGAGAGAGAGAGAGAGATAGAGAGAGAGCGTGCGATGGTAGCGGATTAAGTTTAACGCTTTCCACTGCATTCGGGGCTTCATTGCGGATAATCTTTTGTGCCGTTTTCGTTTTCTGTGCGCGGAGCGGGTTCTGCGGGAGGTTGGTCCTTCTAACACTTCTTAGACAATAGGGTGGGGGCTATTGAAATCCTGGCGCTACGACGACCGACCTGCAAGAATGCAAAATGAGCGTTGGCGTTACTCGCTAGCGTAGCCCACAACACAAATACGCTCCCCGGGAACGCATTGCCGAATCATCTGCCGAGCCAAGTACGTGGCAAATCTGGGTACGCGGATATCACCGACTGCGTTTTTTCCTTCATGCCCTCCTGTGGAATATTTAACAATGAAGCCTTCACCTTGGCTAGTACCCCGGTACCATCGTTACGCCACTGCGACGGACGAGGCGAATGGTTTAGAGAAGGGGTACACCGCAAAAGTTAGTCTTGTGCGTTGCGCGAATAGCCGAAATAGTGTGCATCAGCAGTGTGTAATGGAAGGAATTTGGCGCGTACAACTAGCGCGGGGAAATATCAAGATCGCGGCTGAATGGGGAGCGTGCCAGTCGGAACAAAATGTTGCATTTTTCCTTACATTCTTGATGAGATTCAAAATTTGATTATGCATTCCTTTGAAAACTTTATTGGCAAGATGTGCGCACGGTGTAAGATGAGTATGCAAGTGTTTCATTACGCGTAGTTAATGCGGTATTTGATATTCGGCGATCCGGAGATGTAACCGGTTGCATTTCAAGTGGCCCTAGCTTTTCTGCTTGCAAATGTCACAGCAAACAATTCCGATAGCGTAGACGAAATGTTTTGCGTACATGCGAGAAAGCGTTTATGTCTATTCATTATTTTCTTTGTTGAGTAGTAACGCCCGATCGTATTGCATGTGGTTGAACTCGTGACAATGAATCTTGATATTTTTATCTCATTACACCAATTGATAATGTTCATATGTAGTTACAGTTAATAGAAGAGTGAGCTTTGCCAAGATGTATCGGATGATTCGTAAATTATAGTTCATTGTATTCATGCCGATCATTCATTCTCGTTTGTAAATTTCATAACATAAGATGCAGTAAGAATATTGTCTTTTTTCCTGGAGAAATCCTTCATATTTTCCTTTTATTATTTTCCTTTCTGACATTACACCGAGCCTGCTGCACTTTTGTCAATTTTGTGATCATCTAACCATTTCAAAGCCAATTGATTTTTTTTTTTCATTTGCCGTTGTAGTACTTGCAAGTGTTCGCTTTGTGGTTTTAATTCGTTTCGAATAAAAGTAGTTCTATCGATGAAAACTCAAACGAATTCATAGATATGATTAAAAAAACTACCTTAAAGTTATCTTGGGAAAGCATAGATTATAAATTTCATATAATCATATTCAACAATATGAAATATAAAATTCAGCAACAAATCCTTTCAACTGACATTACGTTGAGTCCGGCATAATTTTGTTAAATGATTTTACTAGATATTATATTCAACTTTGAAAGTTTTCGAACTCAGTTCGTTCATACACGTAACTCAGCATTTTATTGATTATAATATTAACACCAATAGTGAAACGTTGACCTTTAAAGTAAAAATAATCGTTGCCAAATTGTGACCAAGGATAGGTAAACCGTTCATAAAATCAATAATTTAAATCCACCAGCATTCGTAGTTACTCGTAGACGACCAGCACTGGATAGATAAAGATAGATTTTCTTTCATTTTAACTATCATTTCAAACGATTGTTTCACGCTGACGAAACGATATTCAAATGCTATGAAATCATTTCTAGCCTGGCTACGTTAAGTGAAATTTGGGTTGCGCTAATGAAATTGTTGGTTATGTTTGTGTTTTGACATGCTCAATTGGGTTTCTCTTATGTAAAATAAGCGTTTGCTAGTTGCTGATAGGTGAACGTTGCAGTCGTTTTTAACGGACGTTTATAACCATATGCTGTGTGATGCAATTTCAATTATATCATTCCACCGGATTTGTACACCGGACAGTCTGTCAAGCTACAGGCGTTCAAGGATAACTATAAATTACAAAGAATATTCGATCACCTAAGCATGAGGAGCCGGTATTCTTATTGAATGCATTATTTTCTCAAATGAAGCCATTAGTATGACATGATATACTTACTAAATATACTATGCGACATACTAAAGTATCGTAGGGTATTTATAAAAGTAGAGCCATTAATTTTTTTGCAATTTTGATATTTTGCAGAGTTTAGCGCAGCTTGTTCTCACCCCAAACACAAGAGTGTTTTAATATGCTTTCTCCCAGCTAGATCCCTGTTACATTCAGAAAGGCATAAACTACGTTCAAAGCATTAAAATGACTTAAACTAAACTAAAAACGCAATTGTTCAAAATTTACTATACAAAGTAAAACATTTCCGCGAGACAAAATAATGAAATGGGGAGCAAAAACTTACCGAGACAAAATAATAGACCCTACAAACTTTCTTCTAAAAACGGTAGCATAAACACGCTCATTAACTTTAATTATGTTTACTTGAAACCGAGACGCAAAGCAAAACGCCAAAGAACACAAAACAATTAACGCGGCAGTGGGGCGTTGAACAAATGTGTTTGCACAAGCAATCGTGAACAGAAAAGGTGTTGCTCTATGCGTCGCTGTGCTCATGTGTGTGTTTGTGTGTGTGTGTGTGTGTGAAGGAAGGAAGGGGTGGAGGGGGAGCAGGGTGTTTCCGTTTTTCCTTTTCAACGAACATCCGCCGCGACCGGACGGGAACGGGCAGCGCCCAAAGGCCAAAAGTGAAAATCACATAAATTTAGGCGTCACCGGCCAGATGGTACTCACTCTTAACGACTGCTTTTGATACGATTTGGCCCGTCGTTCAAATTGATATCGTGATTTATGGCCGTACACACGCAAATATATATACGCCCGTGCGCCACCGGCCGTCGTCGGCGTCGTCGTCGTCGTCGTCGGCGTCGTCGGCGTCGTCGTCGTCGCAGTGCAATTGCAGCCGCGATGCATTGCCATTGTGCACGCACACGTACATGTTTGGTGCACCCACCCACCCGTACCCCAACATCCGACCACACCCGCCCGCCGGACGTAGGTGCAACGAATTTTTCGTCGTTGTTATAGGTCATTTTCGATGGGCAGTGGCGAGAAAAAAAGGACGTTTCCCACAGGTCATGTGGTGTGCATGTGCATAATTTTGTTTTCATTGTTTGTTGTTGTTGTTGATTTTTTTTTCAAAGATAATATTTTGCCGAGTACAGCGCCCGGTGTGTGCGGTTGCGTATTATCGCAGCCAAACCCAAAACCAAAGGAACCGATCGTAATTTAATCGACGACAAAAGCCGACCGCAGCGCAGCCGGCGGCATTTTATGTGCGGAGGTGATACAAGCGGCAGCAGTGCAGCAGATTTAAATTGAGTTACGTGATTTTTATTCAAATTTTTACATCCTCTCGCCGGGGTGAGGCCGGGCAAAGCGTCAGATGCGCGTTTACCAGTGGATTGACCGAAATTTTTGCATAATCGATTTCCGTTCCCAACCGAGAGAACGCAGCAAGCGGTGCAAGCGGTGCAGGCGGATGTGAAACCGCAGGTGAAAACATTAACCCCGCACGCAAGATATTCGATCAAGATGCGAACATTAAAGTACGTGCACGTGAAAAGTTTTCAACCGGTATGTGTTTTTTTCACATTTTGTTGGTGTCCGTTGCAGTTCGAAACATAATTCAACGCCATAAACATGCGCGCCGTCCCGAAACGCAGTCGCATTGTGTGACCAAATGTTGAGTGACCCGTTTGGACATGACATGATCGATCGGGTCGCGCGAATGTGGACCCCGTCCGTCCGTCGGTCCGTCCGTTTCCGATCGGTGGGTGGTGGGTGGGGGCGATGGGTGGAGCGGAGGGGGCGAGGGCGACCGTACGTGCGGCAATGGATGAAAAATGTAATTATCGGCCAAGTATTTGTTTTGTTATCGGCGCGCAGCCCAGTGCGGCGGGTGTTTGTTAGTTTTCAATCAGATGGATCAACGTTGTAAGCGAATATTCGTTTGTTCGCAACGGTCGTTCGTTCGATGGCGATACGGGCGATCCGTTTTTTACCAGCGTACAGGGAAATTTGAAATGAAAAGTAAAGAAAACACAGACACAGATAGAGAGAGAGAGAGAGCGAAAAACCTGAAGGTTAATGCTGTTTTTGTGTCGTTGTTTTGCTTAAAACACGGCCATGGTGTGTACGGTGTAGGAAGGTGTAACGTGGCGATTCGTGTCAAGTAAAACGTAAAATGTCGTCTGTGTGCATTATGTACGATGTTTGGAGATTACAGTTAATCGGTGCGGGTGCAGCCCGTTTCCCAGTGCGCGATCCGATGCGGGCGCACCCCAACAATCTGGATGATAATATTTCTGCAAACAGCAATAATTTATTCGCAAGGCTTCGGAGGCTATCAAACCCAATGGGGCCGGCAGGCTGGTGGCAACATTTTATTCAACCGCAAAAGTTAAGCTGAAGAAAGTACAGATTAGCTCTGGGCTAGCGACTGTCGAACGTTGTTGTTTTTAATTTATAGTATCGTTATCGCGCGCAGAGTTTGCTCAAGCGCATTTCACTTCGAAAACTATTTGCATACACCGCGTCGTTCCCTATGCGTTGAGTTTCATAGCCTCCCAGGATGTAGGATTTTAATGCCAAATAATAGTTGGAGCTGGTAAGAAACGAAACATAAATGAACGGAACGAAACAGATGTCAGATATCCGCGTTTGGAAACCGAAATGAGAGAAGAACTCGAACCGAATCAATTTCAATTCTGCACACCTGCTACGCATCAGTTAACTATGCCTCATGCACTCGAATACACAACCCACTCAGGCAGCAGTAGGAACCGGCAGAAGAGTTTCTTCACCGAGCTCCCTTGCCGACGGGCGGGCGATTTCGACGAACAAATCGATCGGAAAACTTCAATTGGACAAGACGCTTTCCAACACACAAAGCGTTAATCGTCTTGCGAATTCATCAAGCGTTAAATTATTGATTGAGTGTAGGAATGTGGGGTCATGTGAGTGGAATAAAATAAAGCTCGAACGTGTTATGAAAGTGAAAGAAGAAGTGTAATTTGGGCGCTGATTGACAGAGGCGCTGCTTTAAACGCACGCAGGCGAACGAAAGTGTAACGTAGCGTAACCATGTCATTCGTAAATTAATTTGAAACACTTTTAATGGTAAATAACTGCGAAATAGCTCACTTCCAGTCATGAGTAAAGTTCGTGTAGTAGGCGAGGCGTTTGCAAGGCGGGTTTTTGTCGAGACATCGAGTTAAGAGTTGTAAAGTTGTGCAAAAAAAGCACTGATCATGTTTTGCACCGGGCAAATAATCGAACGCTATCGAAGTTGAGCACAAAAAGACGCAGCCATTGTTTTGTTGTCTTTGCGTTGTCGATGTGCAGCAAGATGAAGGAGAAATGTTGTCTAGCAACAAACTTCAACAAAAACAGCATCGTTACACAGCGTATTTCTCATCCAAAGCAGCGTTTTTCACGTCGACATTCCATTTCTCGCGAACGGAGTTTTCCATTCACGGCAGCATACCGTTGAAAAACGGGGCAAAATGACGCGAACGGCGGATGGGATGATCCGCGCAGGGTAGCGATTTAATTTAACCAACGATTGACTGTTTCAGCCTACGACACAGAACCAGCGGCTCGTGCTGGAGGAGTTTACACTAGATTTTAATTACAGTTTGTGTATTTCCCGTCAATGGTTCTATCGCAGTCATTTTTTTTTCACCGCTCTGTTCGGACTGTATACGGCCAATGATAGATTCAAGTGAGCGAGGGATCATTTTTTGAGCCGGTTGATTTTCGCTTCTGAATGTTCTTTGTTGTAGATTTTTAACGGTTAGGTTTTGAATACATTTGGTCAATAATGTTTAACGTGCTACTAAGACTTACCTTAGCTGAAAAAATTTAATAAAGGCTTATATTTAGTTATATTTAGTTCAAATTAAATCAACAGTTGTTGAGCTAAGGTATGGTTTCAAATGATAGTCAAAATTAGATGAACATACTATGAGAACAATTATATGAGCGATCCTGTTGAACATCCTGTTGAGAACACTATTTGAAGTATTACAGATTTATGTATGCTATATCCGACTGAGTTCGAAAAAAAAAACAAGTCGAAGAGTTATATAATGTTAAAAATCTACATAAAAACATTGAGAACAGAAATCAATCAGATTAGAACTATTAAGGCAAAAAAATGGCAAAATTTTGGACGACTTTTGCATTACGTCCGTCTACAGTGACGAGGTAGAGAGCTCACAATTTGCTTTACATGGAACGTTCAATCTCTTGAAAAAGTTCTTATCCCTTGCGATTCCCGATTTGGTACGATGTTTTTCCCGTTGGTACGCCATACCATGACTTGAAAACCACGGCTGTGAAATGTTGGTAGAGCCATATGCGGTAGAATTACGACGCAAGAAAATCCCAAAACCCTGTGAGCCCGTGAGTTTGATTGGGGCATCGGGTGAAGTTACGATGCATTCATATCAATCCGTAAAAGGATAACAGTAATCGCACACATGGGAGCCGAGTTGACGTGGCCGTGGTCAATAGCTTTCAAGTGTATAAAGTGCTCAACTACTGCTGCCCAATTTATTATCATCCTTATAGCATCCCTCGGCCTCGGAAATGGGTGGTGGCCGGTGCCGGTGCCGGCGGCTCGGAGGAAGGGTCACAAACTCTCAACTTCATTAACTAAATGGGAATGATTCCATCTTCCGTAATCCACTTAATTTATACGGACGGCGAACCTGGGATCAGGTACCGACACTTCAGATGGCTTCTTCCGGTAATTTTGAGTGAAATGGAGCCGCACCGGTGGAGCAGCCGGCAGCCGGCTGCTCGGACACGATGTACGAGGTTCGGTGAAATCGCACTCCAATATCAACATCATTGCCGCCTCGATAGCCATGCGCGCCGGATTGTGCGGTTGTAGATTTTGGGGATTTTAGAATAAACGGTTACAGCCAGGTGTATTGGACACGATAAATATCTTCGCTCTCGAGCCTACCTACGCACGCAACGGCCGGCTTGCGAGCGGGCGGACAGTATGGTGGCAATAAAGTGTCCGCCAGCGCTGGGATGTGTGAGATTAAGGAGGCCGGCGAACTTAGGCGCACTGACCGATGTATGCTCGTATAGATAATATCTTTCACCGTGGCGTGGCTACATCGGATTGGCGGTGGCAAAATGAACGACGTGAGTGCGCTGAGTGCGTATTAATCACTTTTGATTAATTACGTTTTATGGCTTTCGGGCATCGAGTTTTTCGAGCCTTCGCCTGAGAAGATGTACACGCCGATAGTTTCCAGGGCACGTGTTTTGTTGTGGTCATTTTCCCAGGCGAAACGACCGGTGCGTCACTAAGGTTTTGTCTTACGTAATTTGGCTCGGTAATGTAATAGAAAACGATGCGACATCTTGTGAATAGATAGAGACTATGCCATCTAATGGCATCTAATAAATAGTGTGTATGCCTTGGTTGTACAGTTGACAAGATGCCCAATGTAAAATTGATTGAAAAATTATACCAACTCTTTGCCGTTCATCACAACAGTTGTTTCGGTTGATGGTTATATATTCGATAGTTTCATTTCAAGAATCATCAACGAAAGAGTGAGTGAATAAAACTTTTATTCGAATGTGATCCAGCAATCTAACGTTGATTAGATTGGCGAGCAGATTTTATAACACAATTATATAAAAATTCAAAAAACGAATAATCGTGTCCTTTAAAAAATGACAGCATTCAAAGCATACCGTTTTCGTGATTATCACCAAATAATAATAAAATGTGACGGAAAATGAAGGAAAGTATTGGTTTGAAATGTATGGTTGACAAAACTTAGATGAAAGTTCTGTAATGCGGAACGAACGCAAACGTGTGTGAGATCTGTGCATTGGAAAAAGAAAAAAAAAACGAATGCACAGCAAAATACAAACAGCTAAGAAAGAAGGCTCGAGAAAGACTAGGGCAAGAGAAAATAACTTAAACGAAGAAAAACAAACACGGTGTACATTCACGTAGACAGCACAAAGTGATTCATCTAACAGGGGAACGAAAGGGTGATACAGTAGAAAACTAGAAAATGCATAGCACACGAGAATTCGGGAAAAATCTTCAAAAACAGACAACCATTATGAGTTTTGCGGTCGAATTCGGCAGCATGAGCTACTTTTAGGTGTTGATGTATCCAAAAGTATCTTTTTTTTTGCAGGTTTCTTTCGGATAGCGTCGATGGCAGAAATGATACTAAGGTAAAGAACATATCGCTCGACAGAAATGCCAACATTACGGAACGATTTGGGAGACTTTTAGAAACCCCCTCAGGCTGAAAGTGATGGTCAGAAATATGGACGACGTAAAACCCCATCTTCCCACGAGCATATTTAAAGAAAAGCGAGACATGTTTGAAAAAAATCCTCTGCTCTTCGTTGAAAGAAAAAAAAAATCAACCACTTCAACTCAAGCGAGAGGAAAAAATATGTAGCCTCTGTTGAATATAATGTTCGCCCGGGATAGATATACGCGAATATACAGTTATTTAAAAGTGAATAGCTGGATAACACAAAACTAATAACAGAGTGACTGGAATCATGTGCAATTTTGCGAAAATAAGGATTTTTATAACAGTTGTTAAACTTAAGAAAACAGTGTGCATGTATGAGTGGGTGGTGAGCGAATGTGCAAGTGTTATTTTTTTCAAATTTTTGTGACAAAAAACAGTAGAATTGTGCAGAAAATACAACGACAAAAATGTAGTGAAAAGTGCTACAAAAATTGGTGCGCTTTCACAGGTGCAGTGAGAGAAAGAGAGAGAGAGATAAAGAGAGATAATATCAAACATTTCGAGTGCAGTTCTGTGCAATAAGTGCGGATCGTAGAGTATAAAAGGTGGCAACAAACGTATACTTATGTGTAGACCAGTTGACATTGAACAAAATTCAAAATTCTAATTCACATATCGAGACGTTGCTGTTAAGGCGTAGTTTTCGTAGCAAACTGGTTGGTGCATTTGAACCGACAAAACAATAACAACAACGAAACTAAATAGACTAAAACTAGGAGAGGTGGCAAGAGAGAAAATAATACAGCAAAACTGCTTGCTTTACATTGCACGACAAAAATCAAACAATCGGAAAGTGTAACACAAAAACGTTTGGTGCGGCATAAGAAAAAAACCAGTGCAAAAAACACAACCCAAAACAATCCGTCAAAAACTTGGCATGCATGTTTGGTGGCAGGTGGGAAAAAACGACATTGCGATTGGATTGGTTTTGGCTTGTGGAAGAGAATACGGATATTGGTTTGATTTGTTGGTGGTGCGCTTGTGGAACACATATACGGCTTCTAATTGGCGGTTGACAGCAGCAGCAGCAGCAGCAGCAAATATTTAGACAAGGTTGAATATACGCAAACAATACACAAATTCGTTTGATTGCTATTACGATCTTGACTGACATGGTATCGGCAATTGAAAACAGAGAACAAGTGCTCGTGGAGTTAGAATTACGGTTCGAAGTAATGACACTTAGCTGGTGCATGAAAAACGAGCATACATAATTAGCGGCATAGTTATAAGGTGCTTAACATTCGAGATGAACTTGGTGCAACTAGCATACGGTGCGCGCGCAAACAAGGCTGATTTGCCATTGAAATGAACAAATGTTGCGGTGCGAAAAAAACTACACAAAAAGGTGTGTAACAATCACTGCAAGAGACAAGATAACATTTACAACTTTAAACACACAACACACAAGTCAAGAAAAATACGCGCTTCCTCAACCATAACGCTAGAAACTTCTTAAAAAAACGGCTCATAACCTGACCCTTTTTGTAAAGGGACCGACAGTAGGCTAATTGAATGAAAGAGCGACAATTACCGTTTTATTGATGGTAGTGCGAGCAAAACAACATGAGCCCAAATCAAAACACATTAGAAGTGCCACAAGAAATGCATGAAACAAAAACGATTGTGTGTTAGATTGTTGGTCACTGTTTGCTTGTTCGACGGTTGGAGCTTTTAAGTGGAACTTTAAGTACTTCATTCTTCAAGGCGAAACCCATATCAAAAGACGTGTGCAATATTGTGTGCGATATATTCCTCTTGTCAGCAAATCGTTTTATGACTTAACCTAAGAAAAACTGTGAACATAGTTTTTGTATGGTGTTGGGGCAATAGTATATAAACCAAGTCGAAGCATACTCATACGGATCGATCGGTTATTATCGTCACGGTGATTGGATTCATTCGCCTATTTTCCGGCCATAGCATTATTCATAACCATTTATCTTATCAGACACACGTTCTCTTTAAAGAGACTTCCTTAAACATGTCTCGAGTGTGGCACAGTTTCCGATTCCACTGTGTGAAAAAAACGCACCACCGATGATCGATTGGTGGCAAACGAAACAAAAAAAAAAATGACGACGTTCTGCGAAAAATTCTCCAGCAGACCGATTATTTAGTCGATCCGTGCACGCCTGGGAATGGGTATTTTATGACGGAGCCTCTCTTATAAGAAGTGCCACAATGGAGCCACTAAGCAACAACAAAAAATGGCGAAATGAATTTACCGCTCACGTTTGGCGTTTGGGCATGGGAAGGTAAATGTTTATTAATGTGATTAATTTTTATTAATTTCACTATTTGAACTTTCGACGGGTTGGCGGCGCTATTTTTTGCCTGGTTTTTGCCTGGCTCGGGCACGCTCATTCTCTCTCACACGCTTTGGGTGATATTTTCCGCTTTACCCATCCATTCCGGGAATCCAACACGGGCCGCCCGTCGGACGAGAACGCGCCGTGTGTAAAGGATCCGGTCCTGGGCTGGGCGAAGAACCCGGGCAGGCACCGTGAAAGCGAAACGGTTGAACGGCGACGGGTTTTTAATGTATTCATTGAAACGGTTACAGAAACAAATTAATTTTCTCGCCAGGGACCTATTTGAAGTCAAAAAACGCGACGCTCAACAGGCAGGCACCGGTGGGAAGATTGCTCAGCCAAAGAATTGTTCACGGTTTTCGCCAGCGCCGTTGACACAGCGCCGGTATGGTATGGTGGTGGAAAACAACGCGCCGGACGGGGGAAGATGGTTCCATGCGCCGTAACTTCTGCACGTTCGCAACGCGAACACGCAGCCAGCGTGCGCCAAATGTAGGCCAATCGCGCGGGTGGCTCGGACTGGCTGGTTGGTGGGATGGCGTAGGCGTTAAAGGCAACAGACAGAGATTGACTTTGTCGTTGCGTTGCGTTTATTTGCACATGATTATTTCGTCTCGCACGCCCCCTCGGCCGGCAGGCAGGCACAGGCCGTGCGCGTATTTGCAGTCGCGCTTAGGAACTTTTTGAAACGACCAAAATTGGCACGGTGGATGGGGCTCGAACGAACGCAGGTGTGATGAACAAGTTTCGGGAAAGGACGGCGAAGGATCGGCACTTCACCCTGGGCAGTGAATCAAAAAGTCACTCCTCGTCAAACGAGGCGTGCAGCAGCAGCAGGTAGGAGTGTCATGGAATTACTTCACCATTTTTAACGGCTCCCGCAGGAGTCATTAAACTTTAAAACAAATTTTGAAACAGAAACTCCCGCCTGCTAATTCACGGGACCTTCATTTTAGGATTCCACTAGCGGCCTCGGCACGGCACCGGTCAGGCCAGGGGCAGGTGCACGGGGAAATTGAAAAGTTAAGCCATACGAAAATTAGGTTCCTTAAATTAACCCACTGTTGTAACGGTGGCGGCAGTAGGCGGCTGTAGGACCCCTTGGTCTGGAAGATTGTTGGGCGCCGGGGCGGTAACCTTTTCTGAGCGATTAAAAAGGATTTCTGTTCTGCACACACACATACACACACACACACTACCGAAATCAGACCTTGCCGTGGGGGAGAGTTTTAGTTGAAGCATTAATGATTTTCATCACAACCCGGCCGGGTTTTAGCTGCCAGGGGTTGATCTTCAGCCACTTGCGGATGATTGCCGCGTTCCGAAAAGCACGCGAAACCGAGTTTAGCCAGCTCAACGCCAGATGTTTACAGAGCTTTCGCGCGAGGGCATGCTGTACTTTCCGTCATTTGAGATACACCACCACACAAGTACCGTGACCGATCGGGGGAATGGATGAGTATGCTGCGTGTTCGGTCTGTTTAATTCCAGTTTCAAAAACTATGTTCGTTTTCAAAAGCAACCGAGAATGAAATACATATTTTGAAATTGTAAGTAGTATGTTCGATTCTCCATTGCTTTGTCCTGACATTCAAGCGAAGCAAGCACATTTGTACTGGGACATTAAAAAATTAGTCTTCACCAACGCAAAAATGTGCCGAATGTGCGTGCCGAATGTGCTTGCTTCTTTGTGGAATCATGCCTTATTCTAAGAAACCTAAGCACCGCAAAACACAGTGTCCTAGATGCTGCAAATCTGCTACTTTGACCGCTTTTCACCGCTATTATGGTAATTTTATATTGAATCAACAATCCTGAGACGATAGCTAGTGGAAAAATGTTAATTTGCTACACAAAATCGTTATTTCAATCGGTCTACTATTATTGACAAAATACAAAATTCAGTTGAAATCCTCGCTGCAGTTAAAAATGAAAGAAAACATTCTCCATTTTGGCGGTTGGCAAAATTTAGATCGAGGTTATATGTGAAAAAATAACGGTTAATCGTTTTACCTTCAAAATACAAAGATCGGTTAGCGTTATTTAACACGATGAGTTAGACTAGATGGTGTAGATTGGTTAGTAATTAGTATGCTTGTGTTAATTTAGTCGCGTGTCGTGTGATTATGTGTGTTATGTTGAAGTGAATTGCCGTGAAAGTGTTACCATGGTAATCACGTTTGTGGTGGGGTTGATTTGTGGTGGTTAATGTAGCATTATCAACGTAAATCAGGTGTCGGAACAGAACGGAATAATCTAGCATATGGTGCAATACATACCGTCTTCGTGCGTGCGAACCGTGTACGGGTACGATCGTGGTCCGTCGCCGACGGAGGTACCGGCGAGGACCCAAATCTTGTACTCCGTCCAACGCTTTAGCTCGTCCAGGACGATGCTGGTCGAGTTGAGGGTGGTTACCGTGGCCTCGCTATCCGATCGCCCCACTTCGACGAAGAACACCTTATAATAAACTATGGCCCCATTCGATCGTTCGACCGGTGGCGGCAGCCAGGACACGTTGATAGTGGTTGGGCTTGTGGCTTCGACAGTTACATTACGAGGCGGTGCACCGGGTACTACGAGTTCAGGTCAATGGTCAGGCATTATTGGTGGTGCAGTAATAACGCAAAATCATAGCGATAATTGGAAAACCGATAAAGACAAAACAAAGAGAAAGGAAAAGAAATCGAATAAATCAGTGAACGCATAAACTACTGAAAACAGAAATGCAAATGTAATTACAGCAATAAAAAGATAAACGAACAATCGGTTGAAGCATGAATGCTCTAAGTTTGGTAAGTCGGGCTTTTCCCCGGCTCAACTGTTGGAGAGCAGCTCATGGTTTTTGCTACGCGTAAACTATATAAAATTTCAGAATCACACATATGAACACGATAAGCGAACTGAAATTGAAAAAAAAAACATAAATTATTTCAACATAATCACAAAAGAAATGACCACAACAATCGTTACGGTAGAACAGAAACACAAACAAATACAATCGAACAGTGCATCGTTTTGTTGGATTTTCGGTTTTTTATTCAATCATATATGGTTGTCCCTTTTGCTGAGCAGAACGTATGTGCTTAAAGCCGCTAGTGCACTAATGTAATATTTGGAATGCGTGTATCATATCGTGAACAGGTTATTAGTTGTAGAAAATGTGCAGTTTAAGTACAGAGGAATTTTGTGTCATACACATTGAAATGGTGCTCTTGAAACGAAAACAAATCGAAACAGAGTGCTCTTGGCGGTGCAGAACAATTATATAGAATAGAAAACGACAAGGACGACTCGAACCAAACCGTGAATGCAAGAACGAAACTAATCGTGATGGAACATTCAATGACAAATCATACAGAATGTAGTGGTGTGGAATGTCATGTCTTCTTCGCAGGTGCATGGGTGCAAGCTTAAAGGGCCTCACTATGGTACAGATAGGGACAATGTTTACATATTGTAATGCTACCGAAATTTCATCATGCACAACAGTAACGGAACTATGACAGGAAGGATAACAGAAAGAGTGCCGGATTGAATGATTAATTCTACCTAATGATACTAGAAACAATCGTGGTGTAACTTTTAATTCAATCACAGTGTTATGCATATGATTTATGAAGTGAATATTACAAATGGGATTTTAAATTAAACGCATAAACATACGGCTGATGCATTTTTTTTGTACTGTTGGTGAAGAAATGAGCAATAAAATGAATTGTAAGACACAAGCGGCAGTAGTATGAAAAACAACAACAACGAAAAAACTAATTAAAATCAACCATTCAATGGTGAAATATTAATGGTAACAATGCGGAATGCAAAATAAGAAGGACCCTGATAGCGTCCGCTGAGAAAAGCTTCGAAATGAATGTGCAATGTGAAAGCAGTGGAAAACCCAATAAAGGAATAAAAGAAGTGAATAAAAAACAAAACTCTCCCTCCCCCCACACAACACACACACACAGAGTCGTTTGAATAAATAAAAAATAAACAGAGAGCAATAAACAACATTCATCAGAAAGCAGATGTCCTCGGCAAATGCGCAACCGAGCTATAATGAAAAGATAAACGTTATGCCGAGCAGATATCCACACCGACCACCGTTCGTTTTGAAGCGTTCGCACCAAACCACGTGCAGCAGGCAGCAGTGGGCGGTAGGTAATGCAGGCCTTTTGCATATGCAATGCCATTTTTTCCAATACATCACAGGAATACATCCGTTCTGCGTGGCGGCTAGAACAGAGATCGAAAAATGTGTCTCTGTGTGTGTGGGGGGGGGGGGGGGGATGTGTGGATGTGGTTTGCCTGGAATGCGTGAGTATGCATTGGCGAATACGTTGGATAGACAACGTAATGAGAGTCTAACGAACGCATTTTCGATTCGTTTCCGCTCCACTCATGCACACCGGCTTCGATCTGTGATGAACGTGTGAACAATGTGAATAAAACATCGAAGAAATCAAACAAATGATTTAAACCGCACAATTTGAACATGAACTGGGAAAGAGGAAAAGTTTAAGGATATAGAAGAGAAGCGACTGTGGCGAAAGCGTAAGTGAGTCGTTCATTGCAATGATAGATTTAGGATGGATGAGAAAACAACACCCGTGTATCAACGGAACACACAAACATAATGTTAAATTTTATGATAAAAAGTATCTCCGACTGCAGATAAAATGTCTCGTGGAATGCGAAAAACATCTGCATTACTGTAGTTTGTGAAATGTGTAAAACACGACACTACCAGCAACATGAATAGAGGTGATATTGTATTTTACATAAACACTTTAACCTTTTCAAATGATTAACAACACACGACGTTAAATAAACGGAGCAGGTCTGCAGGCACGCATCCTCGTGCGGAGGAGCATCACAACCGTCGCTTTAAATAAAACATGAGCAAATTTCGATTTAAAAAAAACGTGACCCAACAACTGGATAAGAAATGGTCAAATGATTCATAAAATTTGATTGCCTGTATTTAATTAAATCCATCGCTAGAGGGATGGGATACCGAACCGAAAAAAACAAGGCAAAAACAAATGCTTTAAAATACGGTGGGTACATTGTTGAACTCGTCCTTTAAAGACAAAGCGAAATTTGTAAAGAGTGTACACAACAAACAAAAAAAAAAAAAAGAGAGGCAGACAAACAGAACGAAACAAAAAGGAAATAAAAAACGAAATAACAAACCTTACTACTCGTAGCTTTAGGCATGGAGGAGATATGCGCAGTGGTGCGGGAAAGAAACCGAACGCTACTACTGGTTATATAAATACAAATATATATATTGATATGTATATGAGGAAGAAAATAACACACGAACACTATCGATGTGCGAGTAAGGCGAGCGTTCAACGAAGAGTTATTGTGTGGGTGGGTAAATGTGTGATAATAAAAATCCAAACTTCACGAATATTAAAAGTGAATGAAGTGGAAAATAAAAGATGGCAATATAAACGATGGTGAATGAAGTGAGAAGAAAAGAAAAACACACGGACGAACGAAACCAAACAGGAAAACATGGAAGACAAAAACGGAAGTGCATGAGAAAGGCGATGAAGAACAGAAAAAAAAATCAAAACCGGACGCGACCGCAAGCGACGGACGCACCGAGCAAGTGAGCAGGAAGAAGAGGGTGGAAAAAACAGAGCGAGCGGTTCGATGGAATGAGAAGACTGTTAATCCTGTATTTTTTCGCTGTTGTACGTAGTAGCAGTAGTTGTTGTTGGTGTTGTTGCTACTGTTGCTTGCACGACGGTTAATTAACGATTGCCTTTCGACCCTTTTTGCTTCCGGGCGACCGTTTTCTCGCTTAAAGCCCCCAGCGCATAACTAACGCGGGCGCGGGCGGCGGCCGCGCCGCCTTTGTGCTAACAGTCATTTCGTTAGCGGCCGCCGGTTGGGCTTTTCATAAGGATTCGTGCCTGTGCTGGGCGTACGATCCTTACCTGAATGATCTCTGCTTCCATGAGGGGGCCATAGGAGGGTTAAGGGCGTTTATACTGCTGCTTGGTGTATTTAATTTCTTTCCAAATTGTTACGAACTTTGCGGATGTACGGTTGTGTTTGTCTTGCTTTAAAAATTCACAACAAAAAATTCATTCCATGGGATGTGCACGAACGATTATTCAAAGTTCGGGGGACAAATAAATTGAAGAAGAAAAAAAAAACTAAACAAAAAATGGATCTCATTCTACTTTGCCCGGCGAGACCAACCATGGCAGCGTAGGCGACTCTCTCCACCCGTTTGTCCCGTGATTACAATCACGCGATAATACAAATTTCGGTGGCCATAACCGCGTGCGTTGAATTGAAAGCTTATTTATAGATCGGAACCATAATCCGTGCGTCTTCCACTCGCTTCACCCACCGATCGTCTTCGGCTTAATCGAACCAGAAAAACGGACGCACGGAAAAGGGTTCGGTAGTTTATGAAAATATCTTTGCCTTTTTTAATTAAATTTGCAAAAGTACGACAGCACAAGAAGGGCCAAGGCACACTTGCGCAAATAAATGCCCCTCACGGAGGCGGCCATGGGATAAGGGTGTGCCCGCCGCCCCATCAATTCTTTGTTTCGTAAGAAGTGGCTCAAAAAAAAAAAGCAAAACCAAAATACAAAGTTTTAGAGGGGCGGCATTCGAGGATTCTCGGCCAGTGTACCCTGAGAATCCTCTAAAATTAAGCACGAGTGAAAGGCTCAGTACGAATTATTTGCCTAAAAACCCCTCTTAAAAAATCAAAGTACAGGAGGCAAAAAACAACGCACGTACAATCAAACACGCACAACCACGCACAAGACGACGAGAGATGAGCCCGGTCCGGAGCAGCCCGGGCAGGAAAAGATTCCTGCATCCGGCGGCCGGCGGAGAATTAAAATAAAATAAAATCAAGCATCCGAAAGAAAAGCTCGTTCATTGCACCGCCGTCGCGCGTGAAAGGGAGCAGCGCAGTCAAACGAACGGGAAGTGGGCCCAGCAGCAGTAGCAGCGCGAAGGACGCTTTTCTTTGTCTTCTTTCGCTTGCTGTCCCTCCCAGGCTCCAGCAGCACACCCCAGTAGCGATCACTCCCCCTCTTGGCACCCCTCCCTTGCGGAAGCGGAAGAAGAGCGGGCTCTTTCTTCGCCGAGATCATTGTTTATGTTCCCCCTTTGGCATCCTTTCTGATGCACCTCCCTGTCTCCCCTATCCCCTGCCTCTTCTCCACATTCCATCCGACCCGCTTCCCGGCGCATTTCAAGCGTCGGAACCTTTTCCCCAAATGGGTGACGCGTGTGTCCTGCAGCGGCCGGGGGCGCGTGCGACTGGTGCGCTGTCGGGATGGTAATTGTACTACCGGAATGAGCAGATCCGGAGAAATCTACCCCACACCCGGCCGGAGAACGAATATTGATTCCGTCGAGTTTCTCCCACGGCCGGGCACATTAAACGGTAGATCAAGAAAGCTCATCCCACACCCAGCGGCCAAAAAAAAAACCCTCCCACGACCCACGAACAAACCGGGGTGGTTTTTCCGCTCCCACTTTCTTCGCTTCGCTTTCATCTTTTGCACACTTTCCACCTCGTCGATCCCGGGCCTGTCGTTTCGTCTACGGTAGAACATAAATAAACTGAACGAAAAAAAAACTTTCCATCCGATCCGACGGGACAGGCCCTGGGAAACGAGTCCGGGTGGAGGGCCGGGAGGGCGCACGGTGGAAAGCGATGAAGACTCCATCTTAAACGCACTAAAGTCTACTTTCATTTGAAACCCCAATTAGGACGCCGAGATCAAATTAGATCCACCCTGTGTCTCGCTGGCGCACCACTGACAGTATCTAGGACCATTCGATCGGGGGGTGTTAGGCGGCGACATCGATCGAGGTAGGCGGCGACGAGACGGCGTGAGCGACAGAGGCAACGGACGCCCGCGCCAAGGAGAGATGAGAGTAAGAAAAAGGGTTCACTTACCGTACTGCTTGGTGCGCACCGGAATCGGCGGAGTCGTGGCACCCTCGCCACGCTGGGACCGGGCCGACAGCCAGAAGTAGTACAGCGTGTCCGGGTACAGGCTGCTCAGGGTGTAGGTCTCGGTGTTTGGAATTCGTCTGACGGGCGAGATGCGGGCGCACGTGGGGGAGGGAAGAATTTTAATTTGTGATTAATATTAATAAATTTTTGTTTCACCTGCCGTGGCTCTCGTGTATCGGGTGGGGGAAATTATTTGCCCAAAGGCTCGGCCCCCCCGCTGGTGATGACAGGGCGGTTGGAAGAAAGGGAGCGTGGGTGGGTGATGGAAAATGAATGGCGAGCCGTGAGTGGGATGAAAATCATTTTCATAAAACACTGCCCTTTTCGAACATGGCGCAATATACAAAACCAAAAACGAACGAACGAACGAAAAAAAAACACCAATTCAACTATGGCCCCGGTGGAAAGGGTTACGCACTTGAGAATGTCGCGCCCGGGACCGTAATCCATAAATAAGAAAAATACAAAGGTAAAATGACCGGGCTAACTCCATCATACGGCAGGCTCATGGCCGTTCGAGCAGATTGGTGCCTGCGCGACCCTTGATGAGGCGAATTTATTCGGCGAACCAGCCGCCGTACCGATCCCGTGACCGGAGACCGGGATGGAGAAGGACGCCGGCGCGAGCGCTTCCTCGCACTTCAACAAGCAGGAGCACGGTGTGGATGATGAGAATTTTTCAAAGGTTTCCCCCGTTCCCGACGAATCACACGCGCGTTCCCAGCCAGGTATTCTTGCACGAAATGGCTTTTCCGGAACGTGGAACCGAGAAACTTTTTGGACGCGATTGGTTTTATGAACTCTTCTCAATTCGCGGGATTTTTTTTCGTCGCATGCCAGCGGCCAATGCCTACCGTTGCCAGTTACACCCAATCAGCGATGCGTGCGTTTGGAAAAAGAAGCCGAGTTTGGAGTTGCGGTGGCGTGGGCGGCTGCTACACGATGGAATTTTGATGAAAACCACAAACACGGTAGTAAATTTCGTATGTTATGACATTTTCAACGGAAACTTTTCTGTTCCATACACCGCCGCCCGCGTAATGCTTTGCTACCGGTGCGCTGGTGGCGTACGGACAACACCGTCGGGGCTGGGTCTGGGCCACATTATCATAAACATCATAATTTGGCGATAATGGATGGGCTTCGGTAATTGTTTCGGCACGCCGGAAACGGAACGTGTTCATTACATTTAATAAATAATATATCCTGCGGAAAAGCGTGACAATATTTTCTTGGACCGATGATCGGTTCGTTGCGAGCGACAATTTTTGGGTGGGTCTTAACGAAAAAGCCTATCGCCAACGGTCGTGTTTATTCAGATGCGTGCAATAAAAAGTAGGTTGTAACACGGTTTTGAGCAACTGAGCAAGAATTAATGACAAAAAACAGCGATTCCTAAATAGTTCTTGGTGGCCCTAAGCGATAGGTTTGATTTCTTGCTACACACATGCTAGAACATGCTAAAACATGCGAGAACAAGGTTGCTTCGCTTAGAACAACTTTATTCACTTTTGAAACCAATAAAATCCATTTACATTCACCATCATAAGTAATATGAATAACATCAGTGGATTTTTCACTATCTTCTAAGGTCGAAACCGACATGACTGAACCGACTAACGTTACAATCAGTTTAGATCAGCTTATTTAAAGAAGATCGAATTCTGATACGAACTTCATAAATTCGGTCACAATTCATAGTTAACAAATATTGTGTTTTTTACGTTGGCCAAATCTTCCTTGCTTCCGGTTCATATCATGTTCAATTTTTGTTATTTTAGGTATTCTTTCCACTTCCGAGCCATTAGGAATTATTTTTTTTTACTGGTGTATATTGCCAGGAATAGGAAGGTGTATATTGCCAGGAAGCACCAATTGAAATCTGACCTCAAAAATTGTTTCGTCCGAATGATTTGACTTAAAAAGCTTTTGGAAATAGATTGTGGATGGAAAATAAATTATATTTAATGCAAGTTTATGAAATCAGAACAAATTTAATTCTCATCTGTGCTTCGCATAACCCTCCGAACATTCTTTATCCACTCCGTGCACTTTTTTGGCATCCTGTTCAGCCTGTTCCATACAATGGAATCAATACGTATATGTATGCGGATGCTTCTTTTAATTTGGAGGGTTTATTTAAAATGGATTTTGTAATGAGTGCTGGCTCCCGCAGAACATTCACTAGGACTTCCGTTTGAACATATAAAAGGGAGCACATGCTTGGGCATGTTTTGTTGCGTATATTTCCGAGTTATTTGTGACGAAAAAGCGTGTTGTACAAATTCATTGACGACAATATTTTTTGTTGTTGTTGCTGGGACGTCTTCTCGTTCAGTGAGCATATACTAATTATTACCAAGTTTTTTATTAGTCTGTTTTTTAGTTAGCAGAAGTTAATCTTTACGTATCTTTGAATCTTGCAGTATAGAGCACATAGCAGTACAGAGCAGGATAGATATCAAAACATTGCAAAACATGTTTTTTTCGACGATTTTTCCCATTTCGCAATGTTTCAACAGCTTTAAAATACCGCCACCAAGCGGCGTCACAATCAAATGTTCCACAGGGCCAAATTCAATGTGATACATACTTCAATATTGACTGTTTGTAACGGTCGAACAAGAAATCAATGAATAATAAATATTGTAATATATTCAGTTTCCCAACAATTAACACCAACTAGCAGAATAGACTCAAAAAGCAACTGTGCAGACGAGTCAAATAAAAAATAAATAAACAGATGTTTGCTTTTGCGCTGGAAGCTTTTTAGGACTTTTTGCTCCACAATATAAAGCTTGTGTTTCTATAACAGACACTAACTATCCAACCGGCATGAGCAACAAAAAACAACAAACTATCAGCAAAAAAAAGCCGCCTATTCACTTTGGTACTCCGCTCGGGGTAGCGCAAAAACAATAGCAGCTTTAAAAACAAAAATCAATACCAAACAGACACTTCCAGCCGGGAAAGGGCCCGGCGGTGTGGTCATGTGAAAGTGGCCGAAAGGTTCACTAATTTTCACCGCTCCAAAGTACACACGGGGGCTGGGGACTGGTGTGCAGCTGGCGGGCTGGAGTGCGCGGTGTCAATATTATTCAATAATTTAAATTTCAAATTATCCCACGACTAATGTCCCTCTGGCGGCGCAGGGATGATGAACGTAGTGGGCGCGAACGACGAATCGACGAGAACGCGAGCGTGGGAGAGTGCGGCTCCAATGGCAGCTCCACGGTTCGGTAGGAAAGAGCACGGACAGGTCTCGTGTTGACATTAGTTTGGCATCCCATAGCGAAACTGACAGATGACGGACCAACGGTGGGGCCATTCTTGCCGACCGTGATACGTACGTAACACGGCAATCACATAAAAGTCTGGCGGCGAGCGGCATTGCCGATGGGAATTGCACTAGGTTCCCGTGCCAGAATTCAGGAAGTGCCGCTGCTTTCGTATTGGATTTTGCGCAGCGAGCGCTCTTCTGCTGGTAGGCGGTAGTCCGGGGGCCTGACGGACCCTGTTATTGTTACTATTTTTTGGCCACTACAGCGCGATGAAAACTCGGGCCCCGGTGCAGGGGTGCAGGACCGAGTGTGATACTTCAGGGAGGCACAGAACTGGCACCAACAATAACAACAAACAAAACAAGTGCCTCCGCTAAACAGTTATCAAGTGCGCTATTGTTATATGCGAATGCCATTCGTCCCGGGCCCCCGTGGCCGGCGGCCGAATGCGTGAGGGCAGATTCAACCACCAGAACTCCATGATGCGGCGAGATAATGAAGGAAATAGGGTTCGCGCTGGAAGCCGGGCGACATCCAGGACATCCAGGCCCCGAACCAGCTGAAGGCTGGACGACACATCCCGGGTAGAGCAAATCCCGAGCCACGGCAGCAGTCACGGAGGATGGGATTTCACGGGTGATGGGGATAGGGAGGGCGGTCTAGGGCCGTTTGCGGAAACATATACATACTGATGATGCTGCTCGTTTGCATAAGTGTCATTCCAGTACAGCTCGTAGTGTACGATGTTCTCGCCCGAGTGAGTTGGCCGGGACCATTGCAGGGTGACAGCTGTTTCGCCGACATCGGTGGCCCGAAAGTTGCTTGGTTGCGAGGGAACGCCTGCAAAATAACAGAGAGCGAGAGACAGAGAGAGAAAGAGAGTGTTGTTAAACGTTGGTAAAAAAGTACTTTGCAATTTCATTGGACCTCTCGCGCGCGCCCCGCGCGTTCGTTGACACGTGGGGTGAGGGTGAAAAACTCGCAAATGCAAACATGCCACCCCAAACGCAATACAACAACACAAAGGGAGTAAGTGCTGCGGGTGTCATCCTAGTGTCATGGAGTGTGGTGCTAGTATGTGTGTGTGTGTGTGTGTGTAAGTGCACTACGGGCGCGCGCGAGTAGACGCAGACCACACCGTGCGCTGGTGTTCCGGCGTGGACTCGTGGATGCGCGGTAACTAGTGTGGGCAAATCGTCTGCAAATGGATGTTGGGTGTGAATGAAGAGTGAAAACATTTGGATGTAATTTGCATATGCATAAACATGTTGTATGAATGTTTGATAGGAAACAATTTAATTACATTGAGATTATCGCCGGTTTCGATGACAATCCTAAAACCCTTATCCGCAGCACCGCAGCTTCTTTCTGAGCCTATTTTGACAATTCCATTTAGATGCATCCGGCTGGAGCATTCATTTTCGTTCCAGCGCACACGTACACGGCCGGTGGATTTGGGGACCGTTCCGATGTAGGACTATTAACCTACAATCGATGCATTTGTTTGGATGCATGAACCGGGATCAGGTGAGCAAATTATGCAGCGTGTGTAATATGTGGTTTAACTTGATCTGATCGTTTGGGATGCTCTTGCGTAGATCTCTTATCTAACGCGTAATCATATATGTAAGCGAGTAAACACACCATTAAAACCGACTGTAATTTAATTCTGCAACACTTTATGGAGATTACTAGATAGCCTAACAAATCTGCGGAGATTACTAGATACTCTAACTAATCACAAATCAGTCTATTGTATTGCTGACCGGCAAAAATGGCTATAAAACTAGTTGACTACAACGGGGTTGCTGAAACTGTAATGAATCTCGTCCTGTTAGATATCCGCATATCATTTCAGCTCATTATTCACGTCCGTTATTATCTCGGGTGTTGTCAACTGGCAGCTATTTTGCCTTGAATAGGACGACGCGCTGTGAAATGGACAGTGGCGATGTCAAAGTGACACTGCTGCAACTGCATTTCAGCCGGACTCAGCCCGTTAAGTTTATTAGTCCATCTCAGACGGTGCTCTTATATTTCGCGACGCTAGCGCGCTCGTCACAATCCTCTCTCCGAGTCTGGGCCAGCAACGGAAAGAGATAGTGTTGGATTGATTTGAGGGAAAAGTTAAATTGAAATAACTTTTGTGTCGCTCCGGGGCAAAAACAATGGCAATGGCGCTCATTCCGCTACATGAACCAGTTTCGCCGGGAAGACAGAGGACCGTCATTATGCCTCCAGAATTGCCGTTGGAATTGCAAAAGACGGTCTCCGCTGCTACCAAGCAGGCGAGCACGCTTACGCGCCAAAAAGTTTGCTCCTTTCGTCTCGTTCCGAGGACTCTTGAATTTTGCTACAGTGCTGCGACTAATTTGACCGAATCTGTAAAGAAAGTTGATGGCTTTTCTTGCCAGCTCGGTGACAGCCCGATGCCGGGCACGGTGAGCATTGTTTCATGCGAGCACGGACACAATGGGAGAAGAGCCGGGAAGATGAATCACTTCCCGGTTACTGGTGACATCTGGCGGAATTTAAACCGATAGTGAAGCGTTCGGCGTAGTTTGCGCGACGGACGTATAATTTGCAGAAAATAGTTAAACTTTACTGGACGGAAATCAAATTAGCTTCACCGGGCAGGGGTTTCAGGTCGCCAGCCGACATGACGGATTGACTCGTGCCGGCGGACGGGGTGCGGATTAAGCCCAATCTGTTAAATTGAGCGTAAAGTTGATTCTATTTAACCGTTTTATCACTAACTATGTCAAAGTTCTTCAGTCACTGAAACGTCTATCTCCTTATTGTGAGATGCTTTCGGGAGGGCGTCAACTTGTCGGCATGTCGGCAGACTTTTTTTGTCCTAGACAGCTAGTCGAATTGACGACAGGATCAGCGAGAATGAACTCATTCAGATCGGTGAAATTAATACGGCCATACAAAACCGCTTTGTTTTTTTTCTTCAAACCAAAAGTAATTTGTCTATTATTATTAGCACTTGACGTGATCATGGATGACCTGCAAAGTTTTTAGTTTTGCTTTCGCTTTTCATTTTCATTTCATTATTACGAAGTATATTATTTTTTCATGTTTTTGGAACTGGATTTTTTTTCTATTTGCAAATTTTTCATTAGTTTTTTAGCAGTCGATTTTTTACTTTTTTAAATACATTGGTTTGTATTATGGGTGTTGAAAAACAGTGAATGTATTTTTCAATCAATGGACTGAATTGAACATGATGAATGATTAGCAATAATTGCAAAATGCATAAAAGCACGTCTCTACTGCTGATGATGGCATGGAGAAGGAACCATCTAGATTTAGATTATGGACGGGCAATGCAATATCGTTATCGACGAATCTTTTGAAGTACGAAAGGGTTGTTAAAACCCGCATTCGAAACTTCGCTAAGTGTAAGCATGAAGATGCATTTCATATCGACGTGAGTGTTGCATTTGACATAATGGATTACACACAGCTGCTATCAAAACTGGAACGGATACGACTTTTGAGCTCGCTAGTTAAATGGCTCGAGTCATACTTGTGTCATAGATTGGGGAGCATTTGCATCGAATCGTTGACTCGATCCGAAGCATAACATTGCGTCCAGACGAAATGCGCAACTTATCACCGAACAACGCGATCAAGTATATAGCTATAACGAGCCGTTGCATGCGATGTCGAAGGCTCTCAACAATGTTACGTGTCGTGGGCACATCTAGTGCTTAAATCAAATCTATAAACACTCTGTTATTCTGTGACAAGACGTCTTGTGTTCATCAGAAACAGTAACACGAATTTATCATAATAATTTTAACTTAAGCTCAAAACAAGATGAATTGTGTTTTATTCATGATAATTGGAACGAACAGCTTGGCTGGCAATTAAATTTTCAGAAGACTCTTTTTCTCCGTTTGACTTGTCTAAGACACAGCAGTCTGTTGTTCTTGCCTTGCCAGTATTATTGATGGATGTTAGATAAATTGCTTATGCATTACCATAGAAGTAATGAAATGTAAAACAAAAGGCATCAACCGGTGAGTGAGTTTATTTCATTGCAAGTGTGGCGCAGTATACGCACATACTAGTCATTTTTTAATTTATTATGTTTATACACGACTTAACACACACAAGCTACCTGCAAAAAACTTTTAAGTCAGGAAATAAGTAGTTTGGTTGCATTTGTACAGGGAAACATTTGAAAGCTCAGTGCCAGGTGGAGTGTTCACATGTCGTGCTACGGGAACAAGAATCCATTTAGAAAGCATCATACCTTGTTGAGCCTTGACTTGCACCGGATTGGACAAGGGACCGGCCCCCATGGAGGTGAACGCTTGCACCCGTATCGTATAGATAGCGTGCGGAGTGAGCTCCGAAATGGTCGTCATGTCGTTGGTTTCCATCTGCGAGTCCCACGATGCTTCGGGTTGGTTGGGATTTGTTGTGTAGTACACCTTGTAACCCTGTTGATGTAAAATAAACACAAATAGAGTGAAAAGTTAATGAAACGTGTTATATAAACCCAAAAAAAAGAAAAATATGCAAAGCATGATCTGAGAATGTGTATCCTATAATTTCAACCCCTATAACGCAAGTTATCGTACCGTCAATATTATACAGTTGCAGCCAAACATATAATTATTCCCATTCTAGCACACCGGCTAGTTGAAGTTAACCGTAATGATCATATTAATCAACAAATCCATAAAACGTTCATTACAGCCAAGTCACCGGGCATTACCACACCGGCGGTTGCCATTATCGGAAACACGCATCACAAAGCGCATCTGAGGCCGGCACACGGTCTCTTATGGTTGACCTGCGATGTTCTCCGATGGTCATGTAAAATTACACCAAATTGCATTAATAATTCACTGTTAATTACGCTGAAACATCTCATAAATTATTAGGTACGCAAACGTGAGCTCCTGAGCTGCGCCTATGACCGATACAATTATTGATAGTTCGTTATCTATTGTTGGGGCACAGCATGACAGACATCCGGACCCTTTCGTGGTGGGGGGTGGCAAATGCTTCCACATCAGCTAGCTGATGTCCGGGGGAGCACTTTCATTAGTGGTGAAATATTGCATTATTTAATTTCAATTGTAGCGCTTTCCAAACTTGATCATCGAATGCAGTCTAGTTTGTGACGCTGGTGACAATACAATTTTTCGTTGCAGCTACTCAAATACGTAAATTAAATAAACAAATTTCAATTTCAACGTACACAACACACCACGTGCAAGGCACTTTAGCTATCGTAGCTTTTTTCTCGAATTAAATAGTTTAAATGAGGCGAATAAAGTGGTCAACGTACGCAAAAAAAAAACTCCATAATAGATTTTGCGGTACTGCCTACTAAACCGTTTATTACTAATTGAAAACAACAACAAAAAACCACCCACTCACTCAGCGGGTACGTCTGGCGTATCAATTAGTAGATTGTTCATTATGAATGCGTGCACGATTAGACTGATGGCTAATCGAGTGTACAAATGATAGCCCTTTTTCGATCGATCAGCAGCAGCGAACGTTTACGTGCGCGGTGGAATATCGATTGAACTCTTTTGAAGTGATTTATTTTTGGCAAACTCGTCGTTGCTCGCACAGAAGTAACGTGTGGCGGGCACGGGAGATAAAAAAGACACACCAAACATCTACCCCAACGGCGGGTACTATTGTATTCAGGTTACAGGAAATGCTATAAATACAAACATTTTATCTATTCGCTGAACGACGGTGCCCCAGTGCGGAGCAAGGCTAGGTGGCTAGGACACGCGTCCGTTATTAAATTTGTCTGGCACGATTGGAAGTAATGGCTTTCCTTCCTTGTGCAACGCAGAGAACACGGCACCAACAACTTTGTGTAGTACTTTTACTGCTAGCCCCGCTTCGCCGGTTGGTATACTCACAGTCACTTGTCCATTAGGGGTCTCAGGTGGTTCCCACGTAATAAGCATTGTCGACGAACTTAACGGTTTCACTTCGACGTTTCTTGGAGCACTTTCCATTTCTGTAAGTAGTTATGAGATAGAGTGGAAAAGATAAGATTAAATTTAAGAAACAGTGTGGTTTTGTGCTAGATACCGGCTGAACAGCTCCAACTTTTCACTTTATACACGCCATTAAAAAGAATCGGGCGAAATACGTGTTAGAGAAAGAAATGGATATTGAAAGAAGCATGCTGTATAGTTTGATTGGAATGAAAGTAATATGGAAACAGATGTGAATATTTTGTTATTTTTGGCTATATACATAACTACATTGAATTTTACACAAACGAATTGTTTTTACGACAAGCAACACGAAACAAGAAATCATAAAGTAATAAAAAAGCATACTTTTGTCACACATTTATGTGCTAGCTACTTTACTTATTCATACGCGAACTTGACATGTATGAACATAACACTGAACCGGTTAGTGAACAAGCGATTTTATCGAACCCACGGTCACAAAGTTTGGCAGTGACGGAGAGGAAGCAGACAAATACAAGCCACCATATATTTATGGAGCACAGGAGAACAGCATTTTTGCCGCTATCGAAATGCATTCGCATAAAGATTGGTACGATTTGAAGCAAAATAAAACATTCATAGGTGACAGCAGGCAAGCAAGTGAAGACTGCGGAAAGCGGCTCGAAAGAAGTTGCACAGCAATCGGAGATCGGTGCGGTTGCGGGCAGCGCTACCGGCAGTCTGGAGAAACTTTGGGGAACTAAAATAAAAGTTGCTATCCATTGTTAAATTGAATATTTTCAGCGCAGAAATTCTGCCCGCCGGCATCCTTCCTATCCAGCTGGACCGGACCCGGCCAGGTAGCTAATGCAAAGCGAGAGAGAGAACGAGCAGCAACGCAGAGGTAACTGAGCTTGGTAACACGAAATCGAGAAAAAAAGCAACGAAAACAAACGAAACTGTCCATTTCACAGCCCAAAGCGATAGCCGGGTGGTTGAGATGTTGTCGGGCGGTGAAATAAGAACAGCTCGCAAAAGTACATTTTCCTGCTGCTGCATTATGAAAATGCTGCTGAAGCGCAGGACGATGGGGATGGTGCGCCACGCCGTGTGCCACCCGTCGTTTGCCCGACTAGCAAATGGAACATATTCTCCAAACAGTCGACAATACGATACCGACGGAGCACTAAAGTATTGACGATGAAATCAATAGAACGGGCAACATTCTGCACACACTGCCGTTCGCCGTAGGCGAACCGGACGCCGCACGGGGACGGTGTCACGGCGTGACGCTGAAGATAAACTGAAGCAACATAAGCACGCCGGTGGTGCCTGGCGAGAAGGTGGTGCCGTGTATCGCTGTGGAAAAGTTCTGTGCATCGCTCGAAGCTTATCTTTTGGACAGTTGCAAAGTGAAAACTTTTCCATCCGGCAAAGATTTTCGGTTCCCGGGCTCGAGGATAAACAGCGTGGGGGCTACGCGGGCGGTGAAACGCTGGCGGCGGCTGGCCGTACCCTCTTCTGGCCCATCGAAAGCAATCGCTGATGTGCTAGCGGTGGATTATGTGACTGCGACGACTTCACCGAACGGTGAACCTTGCTGGGTGACACACTTATCATCCTTTCCCGTGGATTGCGCAAGCCGCGCAGGCACCAACATAAGCGAATGTAAATCTGCTGCTAGAAGGTGGCGTAAGTGCTGCTCTACGGTAACAGGAAAACAGAACAAAAAGTACGCACCGAATGGAAAATACAGAAAACATAAAACTGATTGAAACACGCCATTCCGACGAGTGAAAATAGCAACAAAAAAAAAAAAAATCAGTGCGTCACATCTTGCTGTGACGAAAAACCCAAAACGATTCTCTACTACTCTACGTGGCACAAACCGCGTCCTACGCGCAACTACGGCGGAAAAGCAAATTCGGTGAAACTTTGAAAAGTGGGCAACAATTTCGAAACATTGTGAAAGGGAAGCGCAGCAAAATCTACCGTGAACGAACGGGAAATACAAAACACAGAAAAACAAAACCGACAAAATGGGCGAAATTGGTGAGAAATTGCTAGAGAAAACAAAACGTGTAACACAACCGAACTGGCAATTGCCCGCTTAAGACAGAAAAGGTGCTACTTACTGGAACCTCCATACGCGGAATCGCCTATCGATTTGGTTGAGCACAAATCGCAACGATGACCGCACGCGAAGAAAACGGGCGCAAAAATTGAACGAAAACACAGTGGTTACATGTAATGAGATAAAATTTAGTCGTTTGGCGTGGCATTACGTGGGTTTGTGTGGGTGGGATTGTATGTGTGTGCGTAGGAAATTGAAAAAAAAAACAATTGGTGCAGCAGAGAAAAACGGAAAATTTACAAAATATTTACGTGGTGTGGTAGTATTGGCTACGAAACTAGCTTAAATATGGTGCATTCTTTGTCTCTAACGTTGTATTTCCAAAAAAACTCTAATAGTTTTCTTCAAAACAAAAAAGTAAAATTTAAAAAAAAAGGATTGGTAATACGATACGTAACACATCGGAATTTGAGGGCGTATGTGTGTATTTCTGTTTTGGGGCATACACACACTGCAGCTTCTACGTAACGCATCGGAAACAAAACCGTAAAAAATATCCAAAAGGTGTGTTTAACACAACAAAAAACGGTGCATGTTTCTCTAAGGGAATGAAAAGGGGAGGGGAGACGATGTTTGGATGTTTAGGAACACTCATGTTTCTGAGGTTATCACATCACATTCACCCGCTCAACCCGAACGAAAATGCAGGAAAGCTTATAATCTACGGTTACCACAAAACCTCAGACTACCCCACAGCCGGGAAGATGCACTTCTGGGCGGTGGGTTTCGGGCGATGGGTTTTACTAAATGCAGTCGAAACACAGCACACCAATTTGCTTTTGCCTTCTGCGAACAAAAACACAAACATTCGAAATTACTTTCCAGCTTTCCGTGCTTAATAGCCCGCCGCCGGGTTGAGAACGGTGAACGAAGGGAAGAGTGCTGTCGAGGGACGAGGCGGGACGGACAGGGCGGATGGTGGTGGTGGTACGAGCAAGTAGGGAAGTGTTTCAAATCCGACACAAAAACCAAAATTTACTTTGCACGAGAGCAAAATTGTTTCACTTACATTCCGGTACACGGTCGCACCATGTGTGTTTGTGTTGTTGTATGGAGCACGAAGGGCGTATGGGAAGGGCGTATTTTTTATTATTTCGTTTGCCATGGTACCCAACCGAAGAAGATGACCGAGTTTCGAGATTCGTTTCGATAGTGTTTCAAGTGCAAAATCCAAACCAAAATTATTATTGCGGCCGTTACATGTACATTCGAGCGTGTTTGAAACCGTGCGAGACACGGTCACCGCATAGTACGCATAGATTTGCGACGTGGAAAACGAGTTTTAGGCACGGGTACGTGACGGTATGTGGGAGGGCGCATGAAAAATAGTTGATAAAAAAAACGTTGTCTAAGTAAAATGGATGATGAACGTTCGAGGTTGACTGGAGTTTCTGTTATGTTTAGTTTCTTTGTGTGTCTGAGTGTGGATCTGGGCGTTATCGTCCAAACATCTCTCTTGGGTGCACAGATCCGTACAATCCCTTTACGGCCGATTTTCGTTCCATTGGCGCAGCTTGCCGTTCAATATATCCGTGCATCTACGCAGCCAGACGAATTGAAATTCATATTAATTTATAATTTATATGCCAACCATGGCCCTTCGGGGCGAACCCCGGTTCGAAAAATGTATCTCGCATCGCTCTCGGCCCAGCGGGGAATGCTTACAATCTTCTCATTGTTTGATGAAAATCTCTGGGCAATAAAACAAATTACGTTCCATCAATCCTACCGAGGCTGACCCTTAAACGTCAACCGACGAAAGCGGGTGAATTCATTTATTTTCCCATCCCGATTCCCCCCGGCCGACATGTGTTCGGTTTGTGCGTAGAGGCAGGCTGCTGCTGCTGCTTTGCGTCCCGCAGCGTTTGACCAAGGCTTCATGCTTCGGCAAAATAAACATTCCCGAGTGGCAACCGTGTATATAAGTTGTTTCGTGCCATCCACGCACACCATGATTTATGAAGTAGGCGAAATACGAAGAAACGCAGCGGGACCACAGAACGCAATCTTACGCAAAAAGAACGATTCGATGTGACTGCCGTGCGACCGCCGGTTTGACTTCGGTGGATCGTTTAGTCGAATGGGATGTCCGGGCGCGGAACAGCAACGGCACCGGAATGTCCTCCCCCACTGGGCGGAACACTGGGACGAAGCACCCACAAATAGTGCGGGACGCGAATCGTGAAATTGAGGCATGAACGCAAAAACTCATCGAACCTGCAGCTGTGGCTGGTTCTGCTGTTGGTCGGTGTTATTCCGATCCAAAATGAAAGATAAACTTCATGAATTATATGGAGAGGCGGCGGAGGAGGGGCGCTTTTTGCTCGGCTACGAATTTGTAGCCTAACCGCTTCCTGCTTACACACGCACACGCGAAAGGAAACACGCAAACACGTGGTAAATATTATGATATTCCCCGAATAATAGTAATAACATTATGCCCGAATGGACCCAAACTGAATCGGGGACGCCGAAGCCTTCGGAAAAGAATAATCAAAAACGGACCAAATTCGCTGTTTATTCACGGTTAAGCTGCCATCCTCTACGGTCCGCGTGTTCCCACCATTCCGGCTCGTTCCTGCTCACGGTCCTCGTACCGCACGACCACACCGGAGACATGAGCTTCTGCGATCGTACGAGGACGACCTCCTCGTGCGTGCGCCTTCCTCGATACGTGGATCCGTGTTCAATTCCTCCCAGAGTGGGTCGTACAATCATGTGACCCCCCTCCCGCTCCGAGGAGATCCATTCACACAAACACACGCACACAAATCAAAACATTCTCTCTATTTGGATCAATCAGCCATCCGAAACCGCACCGGGCGGTGTAGAAGCATAACAACGGACGGAAGCGGAAAACGGCCCCCAAATATTTGTTTGCACGATTGATTGCGGTTTTCCGGCGAAAACATGCTTTTCATAATAACCGGGAAAGTTAAGACCTTCGGGATCGGGAAGCGTCCCTGGCGTTAGAAAGCGGACCCGGTTTCTATGGGCCTCGGATGCGGTTGAGAGGCATGTTATTTTTATACGTTTCAATGATTGCGTGTGGGTTGCATTGAGCTGCTTCGTAGCGTTCCCGCTGTCGGTCGCTGCAACACGATAAATGTGACGAATGATGTTTGTGTGTCAAGTAAAGGAAATAGAGGAAAATATTTTTAAACGCTGCTCTATCTAATGCAATCTTTAAAGGCAAGTTACTGAAGTTTAACAAAAAAAAACCTACTACACCGCCCAAATAACCGCACGAGCACGGAAATGTATCGGCTCGATGTTAAAGGTAATCAATAAAGTTTAATCGACGTGCAAATGCGCACACGTTCCCATAAACTACTCGGTGGAGCAAGAAGAGCAGCGGCGGAAATGATGGAGTCGGCGGATCACCACAACCACCATCCGCCGAGCGAGAGAGGGCGAATGCGAGAAAGAGAGAGCGAGCTGATGCTGATTGAAAATGATTCACGACTTGCCACTCATTGCTATTACATTCACTTTTAATGAAGATAAATTGCAAAAATAATGAATAATTGGCTGCAAAGTGATTGATATTTAATGAAAATAGAGTCCCTCGAACGGGACGCTCCAGGCTTCTCTTGCCGGAACAGACTGCGATCGGTGGAGCACCGGTAACATACGCTTCTCCACTTCCTGCCACTGCTGGAGGTTGGTGGGTAGCCCTCCCGCCCTCACAGCAGTAAGCTGCTGGCCGAAAAAAGTTCTCCCACCGATTCCATTGACTCGATAAAGGTATCATGTTCGACCGGGCGGACGGAACCGTCGTGCGACTACTGCCGCGCGCGCGTGTGTGTGTGTATGCGTGTGATTGGCGTGAGTGGAAATCGGCCGGTAGAAACACAGCAAGAAGCAATAAAAGTACGCCGGGAAGTGCGGAGTACGTCCGCCACCACAATAGAAGGGAGGCGAAAACAAAAGTAATATTAATATATGGGAAGTTTTTACGCACGCCGATATCCACCTTGGCTGCGCGTCGTCATTTGAGGTTCTTAATATTTAATGCGTGCGTACCGGCGAAACTAGGTTACACGCTGGTGAGCGATTTCGATAACGCTTGCACGGACATTGCAGTAGGAACGGATATGTAGGTAGAGCATTGAGTTACTTGGTTATTTATCATATGGACAGATTGATTGTAGCGCCGGGGTGATGCCGTTAATGTGCAAGTGAACACGCTGATCTGCAAATGGTACAGTGTTAGTGAAAACTGCCACCGCATGAACATTTACTGGCTTTCGGTAGGTCGAAGTTAGTATGGTTAATGTTTGTTTTGTATACGTGAAGCGTGTGCGTGAGTGTGTGGCTGCTATGGTTAGTAAAACATCGTTCTGAAGTAGTGATCAAACGACAGTTGACATTGAGGGGTTGTTTAGCTCCCTTGCACGTGCTAGCACTGGTATACCTGTCTCCCCGGTGGTCGTTGTGGCCGGCAACGACGGTGGTCCACGACCGATGTTATTCACCGCAATCACATAGAACTCATACTCGGTGTACGGACTGAGCGTTCGTACGACGTAGAACATCGTAATAATGCCACTGATTTCACTGAACGCCTGCAAACCGGGCGGCACGATGCGACGGAGCATGTTGTTGCGGCGCGACGATACACCAGTTCACCAGCCATCCGTCAAATGTCGTGAAAGAAAAGAAGCAACATTCAAAACCATTAATAAAGTTGTCAATTACGCTGGGGCGTACTTGTCATTGCACGGACCAACACATCCGGCGTGAGTGATTGGATCCTGGGAACATGATATACTTGCCTGATTTGCGTTCTTCGGCTTATACTGGATAACGTAGTACTGCAGATCCTCCGGGCCCTTGTAAGACCACTCGAGCCGCACCTGGGTAGCCGTCACCTCCGATATGGTTACATCCGTCGGCGCTGCCGGCAATGCTACCGAAACCGAACGGTCAGGCGTATGTGTGAAAGGAACAACGAAAAAGAAAGGTTAAATAAGTTTATTTATTTAATCAATCCATCACGATCAACATTTAGCGCGAGGGTAGAGAAAAGGTTATTTTACTGTCAGACGCGCCTCTGTTTCACTTTTCACTTACACTGAACTTTGACCAGTGAGGTAGCTTCGATGACACCGAGGGACGATTGAGCTATGCAGGTGTAATTAGTGCTGACTCGTATGTCAGTCAGCTCCAGCACGTTCCGCCCAACCGGGACATCGTTTTCCGGCGTCAAATCCTGATCCACGCCCTTGCGCCACTTGACGGACGGCATTGGCGAACCGACGGCTACGCAGGTGAGGGTCAGATTGGCCCCCAGCATGACCTCGTACACGGGCTCGGGCGGGCGGGAGAAGGTGGGCGGCACCCGGCGTACCTTCACGTACAGTGGCGTCGGTTTCGTGTGCTCGGTGCCGACCGAATTTTCCGCGACACACTCGTACTTGCCCATGTCACTTTCTTCGCTGTTGTCAATCTGTAGGCTTCCTGCGGATACGATGAGCGGTCGGAAGGAGAAAAAAAAGAACGAGGGTATGAGCGGTCGTAATCAGCAAATCAGTCGATCGACTAAACGTTCCGGTTTGCGGTTGAACCGTCGTTCCAGTGGTTCGAATTTGGGTTGAGAGGGCTGTGTTAATAAATTATACGTTCGAAAAAGTCTCGCGAAACTATCGCACAATTCAGAAACATGCACATGATACCGGTTGGCCACACAGTAAGATGTAGTCGTTCGGAAAGTGTGATTTATTTTACTCACAACAAAACTGTCAATAGGAATTGAGTTGTGTGTTTCGTTCGCGGATGTTTATTGTTTTGTAGAAGCACTAGAAGACATTACGAATCAATTGCGTAGCTTGACATATTCATTGAACGATAGTTGCAATCACGATATCATCGACATAGTACAATAAGTGTGCCTAGTGTATACATCAATGTCAATATATGTTTTTCGGTGAAGATAATAAGGAGCATGTCAGAATCTTTATATTCGAAATAGAAACAATCTAAAATAAATTTAAAACAATATAACTCGTCGACCACTTTCTGGTCACTTTTCGATATCTTCAAGTTTAGTGTTGCTCTAAAGGTGCAAACCCCATTGAAGCAACCAGTGTTTTTTACTTTATCCTTCACTTCGGTGGATCATCATGTTTGCAATATCAATTTTTGATCTCTTCGGTCTCATTGTGGTCGGTTATCTATCAATGCCATGATTCAATTATTCATTTGTTGTTGGTAGCGATAAGTATTCATCGTTTCTCCTGGTTTTAGAAGTTCATAGTACACCACACCATCCTGATCCCACCACACACAGAGAGCGTCGTCTTACGGCCGAAACGATTTGGCTTTGCAGTGAATGGGCTGACTCACCCAGGTGACAGGATTGAGGGATGGGATTCTCGAAATCAATCTATTTTTCTTCACCAAAAACAATCCGATGTGAAAATGGAACTTTCGTTAGAACTGCTGCAGAATCATTTCATAAATGGTCTTGCGATGTTCCACTTGCCTTTCACTCAATTCTTGTGATATCCATTTTCCGAGTTTATGGATCATACCCATGGATGTTAAACGATGACAAATTTCAACTAGGAACCATATTCAGTGTTTATGCTAATTTTTGAGGCGCTTGGGTTGGGTTTGCTTATCCAACTGCTTATCTTCAAACCGTTTTCCTGCACCAGGATGAACATTGGATCCAACTCTCCCATGTTGTAACTGCTGGAGCATATTTACCGTAAGCTTTAACAAACGCACGATGGGCCTTGCACGTTTTTTTTCGATAAATGAAAACACAACAGTAGCGAACACTGCAAATGTTCATTATGTTGATTTATTTCTTTCTTTATATATTCTTAACGTGAAGCAATGAAATGCAACCCTGTCAGCAGCTCCTTAACATCATTCGGACAACTTCAACTTAATAACCTGATAGAAACAAGTATCTTACAATAGTGAATACAAAATAAACTACTCAATAAGATAGGGAAACGAAGATAGCATCCCCGCTTGGATCGATAAATCGTTAGAACTCAAACGATAATACGCTATCAGTAAAACTCATCCCACAGGGACATTAGTTTTTACGCACCGTCCGCACGGTACAGCAGAAATTAAAGTGTAGCAAGAAACATACTAAAAACTACACGCCCGAAAAGTGGTTTTTCCTTGGCGATCCGGGATCTGTTATGTTGTGTTTTACTGTGATCGTAACTTTGCGGATAAAGTTGGAAAAACGCCTCCCCTCCGATGCAGGGAGGGGTTTTAAAATTTAATGCGTCAATTTGATTTCCCTTAGCAAACTGGGCATGCTCAAAGTGGGTGGGACTCATTTTATGGTGGTTGGAAGTAGATCATGGCAGCGTATCGGCAAAACCCCCCGCTGATGGAGTGGCATATTAATGGGCAATATATGTTCTATCAACTGTCACAGTAGTTCTTTTCCGGTCCGTTCCCGTTCACACGTTGTGCTTCAAATTTGCGTACGGGAATGGACGGGCAAGAAAGAGAAAAAGCAAGTGCCAACGCAGTAATGGGAAAGCAAATTCACGAGCGGAATGAAATAGTTTCTAGGCTTACCTCAATCTCAAGGGCAACAGGACCACCGCACCCCATCAATTTACTGTGCCATCTCCGTGGCTTACGCCGCACGGCAAAGGTGGAACGGTACGGTACCCCATACTCTGGTCCAGCACCACAGCTTCCACCGATTCGGATTCGTAACATAAAGCAAGAGACGACACATCCAGTACATTTACTTATTCCGACCTATCGCTCCGCACACATGCTTGCCAAGCGCCAGTGCGCCAGCGGTCCAGCCACCACCGACAGCAGTTGCAAATAAGCTCACCGGGTACCACCACCCACCCCAGCGAGAGCGTGGGATTTTTTATCATAAAATTTCATAATTTATGTGCACTGAAAATTTATCCGTTATTTATGCATGGGATTTTCCCGATGTGCTAAATGGGCCCGGGACACACCGCGAAACGCGGCGGAGAACTAACAGAAAAGTTTCACTAGCCGCAACCGTCCCCGTCCCGGTGAACACACACACACACACGCCGTGTAGGTACACGAGGGAGGTGGGTGGGAGGGGGAGGGAGGTGGCGAGAGACAATCGCGCTCGGAATGTGTCTGCCTCTTCCTCGTTGCGTTACTGGCACAGGGAACTTTTCGTTTTACGTCGTGGTGTTAAAATGCGTTTTACTACTTCGCTTTCCATTACAACGTCGTGCAGCAGCCGGTTGAGCCATCGTTTATTAACCAACTTTAATTTGAGGTAGCAAAAAAACAGACGCTTTAATTTTGTTTGTTTTTCTATTTCCGATTGGCCAACTGTAAGTAAATATCTGTAATGTAATTCCGTACGAGAACTCTGGCCGGAGTAATTGCATTGTGATAAGCATCTAAATTGTGTGCCCGAATTAGTACATTCGACAAGGAGCACTCTACAGAAACACGGTACATCTCGGCGCTGGGTGGATGGCTGGACAGTAAAAAAAAACATCAAGCGAATGTTTGTTCACACCGTAACACACTCCCGTCTGATGATGCTGTCGCTTCAGCCTCCTGTTGCCATATTGGCAATTTGTCTAGAGGGGAGAAAACATTTGCCGTTTGCATAGATACGGAGGCACCACAAATACAACATCGGGAACGGACCCGCCCAGCGCTGTTTACTGCTGCCCCCGAGTAACTGTGCCTGTGCGGCGGCCTGCTCACCAGAGTACGGGAATACGATGTTACGAGATGCATTCGCACAGCCCCACATTCCACGGGGCTGGCCGGTTCTCCCCGGCCCACCCCTGACTGGGCTCCGTCTTGATTTATGCTCTCCTGGAGCGGCCGTCGTTTCCTTTTGCGGAATTGAATGCTTCCTGCTCTCTGCGGCGGTTCACACGAACCCCAAAAATGGAAAGCTTTGTCAAACCGTAAAAAGATCCCGGGCTCATGGGCTTTCCGCCTGCCGCCTTCCGTGGGTCGCCTCCTGCACGGGATTCTCCGATTGCGCTAAGGGGATCGGCCAACGATACTAACCGTTGACCACACGCTACTGCTACGTGATTGGATGTGGTTGACCGCGGGCACCGGAAGGTGCGGTAGACGGGACAGTAAGTGTGGATGAAAACGAGAGCAAAAAAACAGCGCTCGAACGCCGGAGCGTATCTGTCTCGTGCCCCTCCCGGGGAGGGAGTTTAGGGCGGGAAAAAAAACGATTTAAGAAAAGTGGATAGGCAGTTCGTTTAATTGGGCACTAATGTCAGAAGAGGTCGACGCGAGGGAGATTTCGTGAGCTCCGGCCTTGTTCAGCTGGCCAGTCCGATAAGCCTGATCGTGAAGCGGTACTGCATGAGAACAAAAAAAAATCACACACACACACACTCCTCCCACCCGTTGTATCCCGCCGGTCAAGCTCGGGCCCATTTAGTGCCGCACAGGGGCCGGCCCACGAGAGCCGGAGCGGCAAAAGGTGGAAATCAAATTTATATGAAATTGCTTCCCATCCATCCTAACCTTGGCAACCTGGCGGAGCCAGCACACCGCGCGCTTTCCGGCCTGCGGAAAAACCGAACCAATCTGTGTGGCCCACAAGATGAAGTCCGCCCGGAATCCGGTCGAGTGGACCGCTCGTTCGTTCGGAGTGCACCGGCCGAGGAGACACGGATTGATGTGTGTGTGTGGGCGAGCGCGCGCGCGCGTTCGGGAAAGCGGGGTGGAATTTTAGAACGAAAGTTAGCAAAGGGAAAAAGCAATTTAACGATGATGATATGTGAACTTTTATGGAAATTGGTTCGTTCCGGTTGCCGGCAGGGTTTTAGTGAGTGCCCTTCGTCCCGGCGTCGCTCCCTCTCGCTCGCTCGCTCGGAAGTTAAATTGGAGCCGTGTGTGAGCGTTGAGGCGAGAAGAAAAAAAAAACACCCAGAAGGAAAACATAAAAACCCACACCGCCGGTATGTTGGCCGGTGGGTGGGCGGGCGCAGGGACCGAGATTCAGCCGGCAGCTTCCGCGCCGCGCACACGGATGTGCATCCGGGAGGTGTGCGCTCGCTCGGTGGGGTCAAAGACCATGCCTACTCCGGAGGAGGATAAATCTCGGAACGCACGGGTGGCGTGGGGAGAAACAAGCGGCCACCCAAGCGGCGCTTGTTATCTTGCCGTGAAATTGCTGTCTATGATTTGTTGCTGTCAGATACTGACTGTGCCCTTCCGGGGGTGTTGTATTTTTTGAAATCAGAAACACTACCGCTGTCCATTTTCCAATAGAAGTCGACGTATGCGCGCGCGCGTGTGTGTGTGTGTGTGCTGCGAGCGCGGAGGAACAGAAAGGATATATGGGATTTCCCTGAAGCTCTTAGCGCGCTGCTGTTGTTCGTGCCGACGGCTTGGTAACGGGAGCTTTTTTCCACGGCGCTTCTTCAGCGCAAAAAAGGTATACAGATGTTAATGGAAATGCAATTTGGATTTAAACGTTTACTGGGCGTCGCTTGCTTGTTGGATCGTGATTTTAACTTTCATCCTTCCAACGCAGGTATCGCGCTGTACACTACGCTAATAGAGAGGTCGAGAGAAGGAGTTGACTTGTACGAACAGCAGTTGCGTATAATGAAATTAAGTCGTTTATAAATGGTTGTTACTAATTGAAGAGAAGAAGAATTGAATGACTGTTGTAGTAGTCTGAAAGCAAAAGAACATATTTATTAAATTGTTTTGCTAACAATATCTAACTAAAGCAATTGCGCAATAGGTTGAAATACATACAAAAAAAAACTGAATGCAATGTATTTATATGTATTTTAGATTTTTATGTAGGGTTTTCTACCGTCATTGTTTTGAAAATTACTGAAGTACCAACTATGCCAACGGAGGAACTTTTAGTAAAATACAAACATGATAAATAAATCGTATGCTACCAAGTTCGTAGAATACAATGTACATCATACAAAAATAAGTAATGCAATTCTAACGAACGATGCTAACGATTCGAAGACATTGGGCTTCTAGAAACTTGGATCGTTTTTTAGAAAATCCTTTATCTACCATTGCTTGACTTCGTTATTTACCCGTAGCCTGGATAGCCAGATCTGCGCATGGGGGAAGGTCCAGTTGAGATTCAAACCCACAACCTGTAGTATGGGCGACGTTATGACCATAGGACCATACGACCGCCTCAAACAAACAAACAATTTGATGATGGAAGTTTATATTTTCTTAAAAAAGAATCTTACAGTTTCATGATTGTGCTACTGCTATTATTACAGTATAATCTAACTTGCGCTATTCAACCAGTGTTTCTTTACAGGATATATCTAGTAAGGATCAACAAGAATATAAGAAAGACCCTTCTGAGGTTTGATTAGTTGGCACCAGCTTGTTCTTTAAGTCGACCGGCGAAAACCGGTTACAATTATGTGGTAGTACAATATTCAGTACAGTACAGGTAATACTGAACAGGTAGACTGAAACAAAGTTCTGTTATCCCTAAAAAAACAACCAAACTATACCTCTATTATGCCAATGGTTTGTAACAGATCGTGCAAAAACACATGATATAAAAATGACTAGCAAACTATATGTTTTTTTCTGATTCGCCTATAAAACTAAGTTTGCACAAATAGTTACGGCAACGTTTTCTTTTTGATCAGCTACATGTTAACGAACAGTTTGATGTATACTGATGACCATCCCATACAAACATAATTAAATTACAAAACAAAACAGATCTCACACATATGGTGAATTGGAGCGGAATGAAAGCCGAACTATGACAGCTGGATGTATTGTGCCGAAACATTCAGTACAAAAATAATTAAAATACAAAACCAAACAGGTCTCACACATCGCGAGTTAAGGTCCACCGAAACGGTTTGGCATGGCGTCATCGAGCCTTGAATAGATGTTTAATCGAGTAGCAAAAACTTGGTACATTATAAAGCGAAAACGATCAATTTTGTTGCACCGCCGCCGCCGTCGTCATCGTCGTCGTGTGCGGCTGTGACCGAATTGCCCAGTTCTCCCGAACCATTGGGACCAATTTATTGACATAAATTTGGCAACATTTATGAACAATACAGCAACGGCAGCAAATAAACAACGAAAACTAGGAATAAACCCCCAGCATTCGCGAAAATACACAACGGCCTCCAGTCCCACCCTTATCGGGGAAGGCCGCATTTGTTCCGTTTCTCGCACCGTTTGTTCCCCGGCCTAAATCGGGACCGAATCGAGTGATTCATAAATAATTTCAGCGGCAAAAAATATGACTCCCCACGGAATACACCATCATCGTTTCGCGTCAATCGATCCGTGCCAATCGGTCTACCCCGTTAAGAGCGCAAAAGAACGGGAAGTTTACAAAAAAAAAACACGCACACACAAACACAACAATGAACCCAATCCAAACGGAGGGATTGAGAGGCCACGAATGAACCCTCCTCCAATCAGCATATCTAGCAGAAGGGCGAGAAGCAGGACGAGCAGGGGGACGAATCGGGGCCGACCGGTTCGTATTACTCATTAATTAGCATGGGAAAATTTCGCCCATGATTAATGCATCACGATATCGAAAAATTCGGACCGTGAGTAGATCCGGGTAGTGGAAAATTCATAAAGGTAGCGTGGCGAGCGTGAACACGAAAATGCTGTGCGTGTACCCGTCGGCTGTGGGCAAATCGTGGTGTAGCAGGCGAATGCTGTGCACCGTACTGCAAAATGGGCTTTCGAACGTAAACCACGAGCATCACCTCACCGAACCTATCACAGATCACTGGGAACCCCTGTGCGAAGCGGTGCTGCGGTGAGCTTAAGCATAGGTTTTGATTTTACATCTATCCAAAACAGGAGTTCAAAACAGAGCAAAGATTGCAATGGAGAGTTGTCCTCCTCGAAGAAGGCACATCAAAAAGTAATTAAAACATGAAGCTACGAGCTAAGCCCATCCCAGGCAGTTGTACGGGCACGTCTGCTACATAACCGTCGTGATCGGTTAGTCGTTAAAATCGGAACGAATTTGAGCTGCATAAATTATGCATTGAACAAAACCGCCTGCCATGCCTTTATCTCTTTTAATGCCACCGAAAAGTGGTTGCTAGTTTTAACATATTTGTGTGGTGGCGCTCGCTCCGAAGCATAACATATAGTACAGCAACTTCGTTCGGTCCAATGGACCGGTAAAATGTCTTCTTCCATTACGAAATAGTTCGTGTCACATTGGTTTTCGGGGACCAACCGAAAACCGATGGCCGAAAAAGATAGCGTCACCTGACCGGCTCTCCCACGCAAAGACACTCCTGCCCCGTCGGGGTGGCACAGTGTGTCTGGAGACAAGAAAACCGAACATTTTACTGCGTAAATTTGCACTCCTGCTAGCTGGCCTCGTACAGAGCGGACCACAGAGCTTGTACAGACGGACGGACGCCGGTGTGTACTTTGTGTGCACGTGTTTGCGCCGTGCCAAGTGTGCGAAGATGCTTGCTCCGATACCGGACGCTGCGGGAGGGAGGGAGCGAGTCGCAGAGCAAGAATAAAGATGTACAGTTTGCGTTGGCACAAACAGCTTTGTAAGTAACATTAATTATTTACCAGCAGAGTTCCAGCCCCTGCGGCCACCACCCCTCGTTGGGAGGCGGTGGCCGATTCGATACTAAGTGATGCATCGACTTTGGTTTGCGAAAGGGGGAACGAACGCCCGGACCGACCAGACGATGTGTGCGTGTGTAAACGTTGCACAAAACGGCTGCAGAAGCGTACCGCTGTAAGCGCGAGGACAATCTTCGGTCCAATCGTTGAGAAAATCGCTTGGGGAAACCGCACCGAATCCATAATAAATGTAATGAACAAGCATCTCATTTACGTTTGCATGGACAGTGTATCTAATCATGTACGATATGAACACACGAGCAGGCGGACGAAGCAAGCGGGCCTGCCAAGGAGAAGGAAGAAGAGGTTTGCCCAGAAGGAAGCGACTAGCGTGCCTTCTCCCGTCCGCAACTGTTGCTGATGTTGCTGATGCTGCTGTTGACCAGGCCAGTAGTGCCGTGACCTGGAAGCGGCTCCGGTATAATTGGTTTCTCCGAGCCCAAATGAACCATTAGATTAGACGGTATTACTTACGTCAGAGTATTTGCCTTCTTTCCGGCGATACTCTCTCTCTCTCTCTCGCTGCGAGTGAGTGAGCACCGGGGAAGAAGCGCAAACGCGCTGCGAAGGAACCGAGGGATAATGAGTGGAACGCATACCGTTGTGTTGCGCTTACCTTCATTGTTGATGCTGTAGCGTGGATTGGTCATATCAACACGCTTCATGTCTTTTATCCAGAAGATCTTTGGCGGCGGTGAACCGGTTGCCTTGCACTGCATCACGGCCGTATGACCCGTTTCAATTACACGTATCGTGGGAAACTGCTGGATGACGGGGAATCCGGCCGGCGTTTTGTCTCCTGTGGCAGCGTAGAGCAAGGAAGAGAAGAAAAAGAAACCAGTTTAGTGCCTGTGTGTCGATACCGTGCGGTGTAGGCAGCTGCGTGGTCGGCGTCAACCCGAGCAAGGGACGAGCACAAGGCCGCTGTACGGGTGAAACTTAGGGACAATCCCAATGCATCATTGATGAGTGAGCATTTACGCTACAGCATTCGGATCTGCGTCAGTATTGTAAGTGGTTGCGGCGCAGGCATCATCATGGTACGTTGTTTATAAGGCACGATGAAAGTTTCTTGAAGTGAAAACGAACGGGATGGTTCTGGTGAGCTATGATAGTGCCGAAAAATTAATGTAAATTGCACCGCTGAGCGCCTCAAATGAATGCTTAAGTATTTAAATATAAAAATTGAAATAATGCTTTAAAAATCTAGAATTTGTTGCATGGCACCACCTATATCCGCACATATTTTTCCCTTAATAGTGTGATTATTTGGCACCACTCACTGTCAACAGACACCACTCGTAAATTAAAAGTAAAATATGGCGAAACAACTGACACGGGGCGGCTTGGTGACGGTGTGTAGTTTAAGGTTATTACTGGCGCGAAATGAGAAAAATACATTTCCGTGCGAATTTCATCCACTCTGCGTTTCACCCAGCTCCCGACACCAGCGCGTACAGGTGTGAACGGACAACAGCCTTAGGTATCATAATGTCACATTTCATTCGGTGCGGCTTCAGCGACATGGTCGACAGAATGTAGAAATAACTGGACAGACAGGCACAGACAGCGCAAGAAGCGGAGATAATGCGATACGCAGCGTCCGTTTCCGTGTTTGACCCGACAGGCGGGCCAGCCAGCCCGGGGCTGGACATATTTCACCGGACATCCGTAGGCTGCGAGCAGAGCGACAGATACGCGTACAACGCGCCGCTGCCCGTCGCATAAGAAACGCCTCATAGGGTCCGATGTTTTTTCACGCTTCATTGGAGACAACCGTCCCTGAGCTAGAAAATAAATCATTCCGATGCCACGTCAAAAAAGAGCCACCACACCACCGGTTGGGCGGGGGCTGGGAACGGTTTTGCTGTACCGGTGCGGTCAGAATAGTGGCCATTTCATTTATTCTGTCCGTCTGAGAAAATGAAGAACGACGAGTAAATCATGGATAAAGTAGGAAATGTACAGCAACAAGATGATGATTATTACATTTTGCCGCGCTGCGCGTCGTTTCGATTTCGGGCTAAAGATGAGCGTAATTTATATTCTACTATTTCAGTTAAAGCGTGGAATGAAACTCACACATATATACTGCAACACGTGCAATGAAATTGAGTTATCACAACTCACCGCGTGAGATAATCGAACTCGATGGTGGTATGAAAATCTGGCTGTCGCCATTAACAACTTTACGTAATTCAATTTCGACACACAGTGAATAAGCTTCAATAAAAAAATACTATACTTTTAATTAAATTAATAATTAATAATAATAGGGAAATGGCGATGAATATGTTTCGAAACGAGAGGAAAATGATGACAGACCTCTATCCTTAAGGTAATTATTTCATTACGTTTGCCCTATATTGTTAAAGGACACGACCAAATTAATCTAGTGATGTTGGCATTCGAGGTATTAAAAACACACAAAACTATATTAAATACTGAATAATGCCACATTTGTCCCTACTCAGGCCATGAAGAAATAAAATACGAAATGAAAAATTCAGCTTAACTAGTGATATTCAATCAGATTAAGAGCCTGATAAGTATGAGGGTTTTATATTAAATCAATGCAAGTTTGCAGTTGATTGTAACAATAAAAACTCTTCTAAAAATACATAACATTCTACCCCGTCGTCTCTGTGTCGAATGACAACTGGCGAGAGGGCGTATTGAATTATAATAAAAGAAAAAGAAGAACAACAAACGAGTTCATCGCACCAACTATTGTATGTTTGTGTTGTATTGTATGTTCAGCGCGAGTGCGAAAACTTGAAGAAATCGGTCAAAACAGAAAGTTTTACCAGACGATAGCATGTGACCGGAACAACTTCATACTTCAAAAATGCCTTGCTGCCGAGGGATACATCTGCACCATGCGGAAGACCTTTGAGAAGAGCTCGACAGCTTTCACCATTCCGTTTCATCGATTTCAAGGTCGCATACTACAGCATACCCAGGGAATAACAGCACAGCATCATGAGCGTTTCGGAATTGCGATCGAACCAATCAGGTTTGCAAGCATGACTATGACCAACGTCACATGCCAGTTGCAAACATTATTGTTGCATACTCAATGTTTCTTTCCCTAACGCTTCCGATATAGAGAGAATCGTGTTTTTTCCATTAAATGCTTACAATTAGGCATGATTTAATGACGTTTAAGTGCTGAAATATATTTTTAATATTTATATTTATATCATGGGATGAAAATGGTTGTCTGCCTACACTTCTAATCTAATCTTGTTCTTTCAGGATCTGGACAATGAAATGCCGCCTTGCAAAGGTGCCGACAATGTAGTAAAATCACTCATTCAATCGTTTACTCATTGTGCGATTGAGACACATGATGATTTTAGGAAAATATTTATGTGACTGAGGTTAAGCTATTAAGCTATAAATATTTACTATTTTAAAGCTCATTGAGAGTCAAATGTGCCTTAAATACTCATCCTAAACTATCCCTCTTTAGTGTTAGATATAAGGGTTAAAATTTATTTAAAAAAATTGTCGATAATATTTAGTAGAAAATCGTTTTTAAAATCTGAACTATTTTTTTAACTCGGAAAATATATGGGAACTATTTACTATAATTTTGTACAGTACTGTTTTACTAATCTTTTGCTTCTAGTGTTATAATTAAACAGTTTTGCTTCAAAGTTGTTCAAGGTACAATAAATAAGCCTATTAAAATAATCGATTTGCTTTTACAGTATTATTAAATCAAATCTCTGTAATGTTTGCGTAACTGCTTATGAAAAGGCTACAACAATATGGTTCTATTATACGCTAATTACCGCTACCAACACGCGTTCAGCTGGAATGTTTTTCAGATTCTTCCCAACAATAGGTACCCACGCCTCATCCAGATAATCAGATACCGGATACACAGCAAATTAAATACATTCGCTTCAAAAAACACTCCATTGTGGTCTTGACAGTAATGTACTTTCTTTACTTGACTATTTTGACTGCTTTTCTGCGCCCACAGCCATTGTCCCTGGGTGCAGTAGCAGCAACAGCAGTATAATGTTTGCATACCGTTGAACATGAGAGGGTCCCGAGAAAAAAAAAAACACACACACAGCAGGAATTAAATTACGATGTTTTGCTGAAAAATGCTCCGATCCGAAAAGATTGCACCGCAACATGCACCGGCTTCAAACCGTGTTTCATGCTGGTCGTCGCACCAACTGGAGCACCCAGCGCTGCTCGGTGCCACACAAAGTAGCAAAGACCGTTGCTGATGGCACTTAACGTTGCCCAGACGTCAGGCTAAATGGCTCCGGCGCGGGGAGTCGATGCGAGTCGGGCTAGAAGTGAAAAATGTTCCCGGCCGCTCCGCTCCACGGTCGACGGTCTGTTGGAGGAGGTACCATTTTCCTTTTCTGCATTACAACCCGGCTACGACCGAATGCAGCCGCGCTGCTGGGAGGAGCTGGGATTGCTGGTGGCAGGCTGACCAAAAGTGTGTGCAAGATTTTGCCCAAAATTTGGCAATCTTTTGCCTGCGGCGGACAGCTGTTGACAGTATTTTTGGACATTTTAAACTTTAGCACCCCGCAACAACGGTGAACCAGCGAGCGAGTGTGCTGGGGTGGGGCAAAATGTTTTAAAGCATTACGCTCCAGCGATTCCAAACAGACAGATGCAGTTTTGGTACAGTAATAAAGACACCGTAAACATGCCATGCTGGCGTAACCGTTACGAACACAATTGTTGACTTTCTTGCGGATGTGCTTTGTATAACAGCTAATGATATAGTTGCTGTCGGTGTATCGCACCACACAGGCGTAAACGATCATAGTGTGCAACGTGGCAGTTTACTTATTTAATCCAAATAAGCTAGAAGCATTTCTTTATTATGAGAGCTAAGCAAGATTGTATATTTTAAAGTTCTTTATAATAAAGTATTTTCATTGCATTTATTTGGTTTGTATCAATCCAAATGCAGCTTACTCCTCAGCTTACTGTAGTGTGAAAGCGCAACTTCAATTTAATTAACACCTGCAACCCTTATGTCTTCTTTATGTTTTTATAGCCTAAAAGACAAAAAAAAATCCATCACTGACAAACCCCAGTTTGAGTGGTGCCACTTTTTCCCCTTTGTTCAGCAATACTTTTCGCAAGTCCTTACAACTAAAACATAAACGAAAACAGTACACATCGGGTGCTCTCGTTCACGAGGGCGTGGTGGAAAACTTTTTCCACTGTGCCACGAACGCTGCGATTCGGGAATGATAATCTTTGGACCCGAACGCACGACCCCAGGACATAATGTCCTAGGGCAACAAATAACCGAAATCCTAACAGAAATCATAACAAAGAACCGCTCGAGACTTTATCCGCTTACGGCGCGGGTGCCGAGCCTTGTGCAAACGGGGCCGGGGAAAAAAAGAAATTCCGAAGCAGGGGAGCGAAGGGCAACAATACATTTTTGTTTGAGTTTCCACTTAGCGGTCCCTCAGTGGGCTGTTTATGAAGTTAATTTCTGAATAATGTTTTTATAATAGACCTACTTTCTCACGGCACCAAACAGTGCTCCGTGAGCGGAAAATACCGTAGTTCTATCGTCCGCAGCGCGACTTTTTATACAGGCAGCGCATCTGCTACAGTTCCAGCGAATCGAGGCGTTGTTTCTGCGCGGGACCGGTTTTTGGTCATTATTCCTAGAGATGTCTGGTAGGATGGACAAATTCTTGAAACAATCCACCAGAGCGCGATGAAAGCGGATAGGAGATAAAAAATTACATCGTCCGCTCTATGACATCTGCGGGCCTCGCAGTACCATAATTGGCATCTACAGGACCGGTAGGAGATAGATGCTAGGCGTTCACCATGATCGTAGTTCTGCTAGAACGATCCGAATATTAGAACGCTACGGTGTAGAAGTATCTTTCAAGCGAGCCGTAAAATTTCTACGAATTTCCGTAAACTTCATCTGCAGCCAACAAGATGTGGAAAGTAAATAGTTAGGGACGAGAAATTGAATAATAATGAAGGCGCTAGACAAAGTTTGATGCTTTAAAGTCAATAATACGCGAGCATTCGAAATGATTCGCTCACTTTCAGAAAATGGTGTCGTATAAGAAAACTTATACGAAAAATTAACAATAACTTGCTGTAAGGTAATCAATTTCCATTGTACCAGAGCATAAATAACATAATATTTCAAATTTCTTGTGTGATTTACCGTCACCATAAGGATTATCACACAGCTTGAGCACTTCCTGTGCCCCGTGTCTGGTCGAAGCACCAGGAAGATGTGATAAATGGAACAACATAAGCATCAAAATCTTGAAATTCATCAATCCTTGGTTGGTTTTAATTAATAGCGCTGCTTCACAAGATAAACCGAGATAAATCAGATTCTAACCGCTACGAGCAGTTGGTTTATCATGTGATTTATGGCTCAAATAATCTCGAACGAAATGAGTTGAGGAACTTGAATTTCCGGAGCCCAGGGATTAGATTAGAGTAATACCTCAACATGTTGATTTATCAAGGAAACTTTCCTCGTGCGTATTGATTACGCTTGAGGAGGGTTTGAGAATCGTCTAATTATTCACGATATTTGCCAGGTTCAGTGATTTGAGGCGTTTTTCGATTGGTTGTTAAGAAATGTTGCTCTTAAATATCGAAGGCGCGAGATTGAACAGGACGGCGTGAAAGATGTATTGGTGTTGCTCTGGAGATCGAATGATAAATAATGTTCCAAAGTTCAACTTGTGTGTGTGTGTGTGGGAGATAGAAAGAGAGAAAGAAAGAGAGAGAGAGAGAGAGAGAGAGAGAGAGAGAGAGTTGTTGGCAAAAGGCAATGAGATCAATCACGCTTTAATACGTATATGAGTATCGTTGAGGCATGAACTGTTTGTCTGCCGACCGTATTCATTTATACTATCGATGAAAGCTTGTGAACCGGTGATTTAGGTTTCCTCGTATTCCATTTCGCTCGCATTTCCCAATGTCGCCATGAATGCCTCCTCTCATTTGGTTACGACACGAGTAGAGCGATACTTCGTTTCATCTTTGGGGCAACGGCAGCAGTGTTGTAAACGATGCCATAAAATGTGGACCATGCAAAGTGTAAAATCTTGTTTTGCTGCCCCTTTTAATGAAGCCGTTTGTGAGGAGCTTCCATTAATCTAATTGTCAGTTCATACGGTTAGAAAAAAACAACTCTTGACAGTTGAGAGTGGTCGTTGGGATGTCACTGATGCTATATTTTTCCACATCGTATTGTTCAGTTCAGTTCGGTAGAGATGCCGTTGGTATCGTTTTGAATAATAGAAAAAAAGGAATTATGTGTGTGAAGGTCACTTTAAAGCATGTCAATTCATATGAGCAATAGTATTTTAAAGTTGTTTTTAAGTTATAGACGAACATATTTTTTCCATTACAACGAAAACAAACTTTACAGCTGTACCGACATATCTCTATGTATGTTGCTCTAAAATATTGCTTGGAACTGTGAGATAATACGTGCAATTTATATTTATTTGTACTTTGCCGTAGCACGAACTTATTCAACACACATGTTTAGAGTCTCCGTCCACTAGCGTGGCGAAGAAGAAGCAAGAAGAAAAAGCAATGAACACCACAAACTTACCGGAGCATTCCACATATAATTGAAACAAAATAATACATGAACAACGTTAACGTCGAGCATAATTGAAATTAATTGTAATGGTAGCATTCATTTGCTGGGATATTTTCTCTACTTCGGTCACGGTCTTCACCCTGCGCACGCAATCCCGTAGCTTTGCCCGGCAAAATAAACAAGGTTGCCGATATTTCGTACCTTTGCTCGGACCTGTGCCAGAAGGTAACATAGCAGGCAAAGAGGTCTTGTTTGGTTTTTTCTTCGTTTACACGTCGCAACGTCCTGCGGTGGTGCTATTTACTTTACAAGTTTTGCTTTGTCTGCAACGGGTGGGAGGTCAGTCACGATACGTGCAGTGTACCTTCGCGTAGCTTTAAGTTTGAAGAGCGTAGGAAAAACCTCTGCCCTACCACAGATAGCACCACAGATAGTCTGCAGTTCGGCGAAAGATTCAACAGCGCTAGGAATGTAATGAAGAAAAGTGAAAAGAATGCATTAAACTACGGAGCCACGCGGTTTCCATGAGTCAATAACATATCTCTTCATCTACGATGACCGGCCTCATACCCTCGTGTTCTACGGCGATAGTTTCGGTCCAGCGCATTCTCGGTCAGGTGGTAATGTACACCCATCGTTTCGACCGGCACTGGGCGCTAAATGAGACTAGGAAGCGAAAGACCTAGGGGAAAAGTGTTCTACTCGAGTTTTCCCGACACTATCGCAGGGAACGATCTCATTTTCGAATATTCCTTCGCCATTTAGCGTAGCGACAAGCATAATGACCACGACTTATCAAAGACAGAGGCCAGGGCTAGAGACCAGGGCATAGTTTTCCTTGCGGGATGCATCTTACCCGAAACTTGACCGTAACTCACCGCACCCGCAGTTAAACGGCGAAAACGTTGCGGCAAACGGTGTTCGAAAATGAAACTGTGAAACTTGCTTTCGACTGGCCGTAATCGTACGTTAATTTAGTACTTCACGAACTTCGGACGGTTGTTGCGGTTGTTTATGGCAGTAGGATGCCGCAATGCTCTACACAAACATAGAAAAAAAAACCTATTAATGTTCTAGTGTAAACAAGCTGTACTAGAAGAAGATGGCGGAAAGTGATAAAAATTTCATGAAAGTTCAATTAGTGGACATAACATTTATTCGCAATGACACACATTATAGTCGAGTCCTAAAAGAGAAGTGCTTTAACTTCTACATCATGACATCGTTTCTGACCGCAATCATATTAGATTTACTGTTTCATTTTAATACGAACAGTTATGTTCTTAGTTAAATAATTTTACGCTGCCATTCAAGGAACGTGCGTAACCTTAGCACTCAACGCAATCACCCGAAATGTCTCGCTTTTCCATTTTCATTTCATTATACACTTTCCAGGCACAAGAGGTGCACACTAGCAAACAAACAAAAATGGCAAGTTCCTAACCCCTTCTCGGAAGGGAAACCGTGACGCTTTCGAACCCAACACGGGCACTATTTTGCTCGCCTGTTTACCGTGGCTTGCCGGTGTCGAATGCGCTGAGTGCACGCTTCATGACTCAAGCGTACGCCAAAATCCCCGGGTGAGAGTGAAATAAATGTGCGGCCCTATCTTCCTGTGTATGCAATTCGAAATATTCGCGAGGAAGAAAAATTGCTCCGTATAAAGTGCTATTCCTTTGTTGCCGCAATCTCTCGCGTTCGCCCCACGCTGGGCACTGCCTGCCTTTCCGTGGCCCAACCAGCAAGTGCGCGCTCAACTGGGCGGAACTGTGCCACTTCCGCTTTGTGACAACCAAACTTTTCTTTCATGCAAGGACAATGCAAATTTCTTCATTTAAGCAACAATGAACGTTGTAACTGCCGGCCCATTTGTAGCGAGTCTCTTGTGCCGGCGAGTCGCTGAACGACGCCTCCACCGGAACACGTGGCCCATTGGAACGAACCACCAGGCGTCTCCATCGACGGTATTTACTTTTGTTTGGGATGTATGGTCAGCCGCCAGTGGGGATTCGGGAAGATGTTCATTTGTGTGGGTGCTGGTAAACTCCGGCGCCGGTTGGTGCTAGAGCCGTCTGCGTGCCGTTCCCATGGGTTGGCCACGAGAGGGGCAAAAGCGAAAAAAGAAAAGAAACAGTTGTTCGGCCGTTCGTCGTTTGATGCATATTCAAGTGCTCTCTTCCAGCTGGCCCTGCCGTTCAAAGGCGTCAACTGCAGGATTGTAATTTTCATTCGAAAAAACTTCTACACTGCGAGGTTTTACCATCATTCTCGCCGTTACTACGGTTGTGTGTCGGTTTTTTATCGACTTGTTCAAAAACTTACGAACCGAGCCGGGACCGGACTAACGTTCTCAACGACAGAAGTAGCAGCAACAGCAGCAGCAGCAGGAGAACGGTTGTGAATAGTGCTTATGGAGCCATCTTCAAGTCGTTGCTTAGTGTTGCTCCAAAATCTTACGTATTTTCTGTACAGTTTGTTGTGCTCTGGTCGAAACGCTCGCAATACTCGAAAACGAACCAGCACCATAGCGAAACACTTGTGCGGTGGTGCACATAAATATAAATGCAAATTTATACAACATTAGCATAAAAAGAAGTTTCGCTGGTGGAAGGTAGTGAATATTTCGAAGCCGGAATACGGAACGCTTGAATCCGACTTGGATTAGTGTCTCGCCTTTCGCCGTTCGCACTGCATCTTTCATTCACGATTGTCCAGTTTCGCATTCTGTGTGAATTGTTACGTTTCGCGCACTTGGCCTCCCATCGTGATTCGCGTTTCGCGTTTGCGAGGGAACGGGGCAAACGAAAATTAAGCTAGGAGTTGATTTATACGCTAATCGAACGGCTTTGTGGGTGTGCAACATTGCCGTTTGCTGACAGAGTCGTTTCCTTGTGCTAGGATATCATTGTAAATCGTAGAAAGCTGTAGCGGAGATCTTACCTCAGATCTGGCTTCGATGTATAAAAAACCTTATCATATTATCTATCCTAAAAAAACTATGTTAACATTGCAAATTAGTAATTAAAATTCGCACACTACCAAAAATGCTGCCTTCGCGTCCTGTCAAACGACCACAGTGATGGACATAACTATAGTAAAATTATGATTTAAATATTTTTCAATAAAGCAAGTTATATGTACCACACATAAATTTGTCTTGCTATTAATTTTGTTGAACATTTTTGTTATTTGATATATGACTGTGATATGTTGTGATATATTATGATATGATATATTTTGATATATGAAAAATTATACCATTGCGCAAAAAATGTTTCGAATTAATCAAAACAACGGTTATACTTATCCAATAAGAACAAAAACAGTCTTATATAATGACGCCTGCTGTACTAAGAGATTGGCTGGGGTGTGTACGTGAAACATTAGAGTAATACATGCAAACATCGCTCACGATGTTAGAAAGGGAGGACTAGCGAAGGAGACATCGTGCGCAGGTTGACGATCAGAGAGCGCGTGTTAATGAGAGAGTGAGAGGAGATAGAGAGGAAGACGGAGAATGATAAGAGGATATGAGACATTTTGGAGAAAGGACGGAGTCGAAAGAAGAGAAGCCAACGAAGCGGTCGATCTGTGCGGAAAAACGTGAATAAAATTAATCCTTAGAAAATCAACACTTTACATACATTGTGCTATTGACTAGTTACTTGTGCTGTTGTGCTGTGCTATTGACTAGATAAAATAATAAAATCACGAATGTACTTGTGTGACTCAACAAATTTCACACGAATTATCTAAAGAGTTTGAAAGTACTCTAAGTGTTACGGAACTGTATTTTGTATGCAGCGTATCATTCGTACATTTTATGAGCAGGATAAAACAATTCAACGGCTAATTTAGAATCACCTTAGTACCCAAATAAGGTGGGTATAAAAAAATAAGAAGAGTGAATAAAGAAGAGATGGGCAAAGCCGGGTGACATTAGCTGGTGCATGATAAACCAAAATAGTATCTTTTGAGACATTAAAAATCGAACAAATAACTCCAAATGGGATGAAATTTTAAATAAATGTAGCTTGATTCATACGTAGCAAACCGCAAAACTTTGATCATTAGTGAAATATTGTACATATTTTTCGCTGGTAGCCGAAAACAGAGCCAATTCCCGTGGAAGGATTTAGTCCTGCGTTCGGGTCGTTCAGCTTCACTCACCGTCCTGCACTGTTTGCCACAGCGTACCGGAGTTCAAATGAACAGAAACAAATGCAACCATCCGAACGTTTCTGCCTCGCTTCTGCCGTTTCTGCCTGCCATGGCACACAATGCGATGGAAAATTAAAAATTAAAATAGAAATGGATGCAGTGCAAAACAATTTACGAATAGCGAAGCTAGCCGTACGAATGCTGCTTTCTGCCGGATTGTCTTTTTGCGAGACGGTTTGTGCAGTGCAAAAAAACACGCAGATACTGCCACCGGCCGCAAATGCTGGCAAGCAGCGGTGCACAGGTTCGCTGGTTCGTTTTTTATTCGTCAGCCAATCGTGAATGTAGGCTCTTTCGCTGAATGGGGTAAAACATTAATTTACAAAATCGTCATTGGAAGATTGGAAGCGCATTGCATTAGCGAGTTGCTTTTAGATACTGTTTCGAGCCACCGATGCAAGAAGATCTATTAGTGCGTTATGAATAAATCATTGCAAAAAAGGGAGCACCGGCCTGACGATTCGCTAATAGCCGAGGATAATGGTTTATGTCGCAAGATTTAGAGACGAAAAATGTTATTTAGCTGGGGACATCGGACCATTTGAGTGAAGAGCACGCTGGTTGTTTTGCTGTACTGCACTTTTGTGTATGAATTCAATTCAAGTGTAGCTGTTTTTGCCCTCACGGTTCGAGTCAGACGATGCGAAATGTTATTCGTAACATTTTTGTATGCCAAGAAATGCTCACAGTCATGATCAAACATCGTTGCTGCGTACCAAAGCGCTATATAATCAACCATAATGAGATAATTTTTCATGTGAGTCTATTAAAAAAGTTTAACCCGAGCTGTCAGTTGCCAGAGCCAGAGAAATTGTAACGAAAACAACAAAAAAACACAGCTCATCGTTATGGATGAGCGGTGTGCTCAATTTTGCATTTTATTAAACACAATACTCCCGAGTAAACAGAGGCGCGTATAAAAAATGTAGAATTATTGCTTCTCTTGCTGTTACTTTCGCCAACTCAGGAGGGAGAGTTTTGTAACTTTTTAAAAGGGCACAGCATAAGGGAGGGCAAAAAAACCCCACCGAGCATGGGAACATATTTAAGATAGTCCCTGGCACAGAGTGCGGGCCAATAATTCTTCGAGTAAGAAACCAAACAAACAAACCAAAAAACGTACCGAAGTGAAAAAATAGCTAAGCGATTGAAAGGAAAACGCGTACTGAGGAAAAACAAAAGTTTGCACGTTTTTTATACGATATCCCTACTGGTGGTTTATTGTTTTTGTTCCGAAAGCTCTCCGTACAGTTCGTAGCACCCACTACCACCAAGCACCACCCTCGTCCACGTCCACTGCATTGGCACTCTGTTGCGTTTCGGTTTGACCTAGCGAAAAGCACAGCACGAGCTTGTCATCTTGGATAAATGGATAGCGTTAGTTGAACCTTGTGGAGCGGTGTGGTGTGCTGGGCTAGAATTACTGCCACGTGAAGAAACTTGCGCGCTTGCGAACACAAAACCGCGCCACTTCCCACGAAAGCAAAATTGCGAAACGCTAGGGGGCATAATTTATGCGTCATATTGTAGAAACACCTCCAAGGTCGGTGGCAAAATAGTTTGAAACATCTTTTATGTTTCCGGAGGCGTTTAAACTAAAGCTCGAACTAAGTGGGTACGTTTTCTTTGGGTGAGTTATATGCTTTGTACAAATATTTTGGTTAGATGAAACAGGAATAGCATAGCGGTACGATAGCGTTGATCAGATCATATCTATTGATTTATACCCAAGTTTATCCGGAAATTCCGGAAACTGCTTCTATAGAATTCAAATTCACAAGTTTATTTTAAAATACTTTATACGCTCAATAGCTTGAACAGTTGCTACGCCCACGTCATATTCAGCAATTGTCTTAAGTAGTTCAACCAGCTGGATGGAACCTCGAACCAGTGTTGTTCCTGCCGACTTTAAGTTACTTCTTGCATGGTGGAAGCATCACTTAACAGGTTAACTGCTGTAAATGACGTTTGATCTTTACTATGCGGTCGACTGATGATTGTTTTGTACATGCAAATATAACAATACAGGGCACGGCATACTACGATTAAAAAAAACAAAAATCCCGTTCTCGGTTCACACTACGACGGAGCTGCTTCAAGGGATTGTGGGTTAAACAATCAGCCAAATCACTGTTTCGAAGGACGAATTTAAATCGTGTGCACTGGCTGGTAGCTATCCCTTAAGGACCACCACACGCCAGAGTTGGTCGAAGTCGGGAATATATGAAGAAACTTCCAGACTTCCAAATCTTCTTGCTGTGATTCAAATTTGGTTTATTTTCGTTTATTTTACCTAGGTATATCTAACCAATATTTATGCTGTGCAAGCGATGGATGGTTATACAAATTAAAAACTGTGTGGGAAAGAAAGGAGGTGGGTCGAAAAGGTTCCATCACGGTTAAACATGTTTTATCATAAGGTGTTTCTACCATAATTTGTCTAAGCTACAGCATTGTCTTTTCTCCATTGCTTACGTTTGGGCGCTTAATTTTTTTTTCCACAAAACAATATTTTAGTAATTGGGTAGTGACCAACGATTTTTCATAGCTAGTTTTGAAGTTTGGTATTATTTTGGGTAGAAAGCAATAAGTTTAATTCATTTTTCGTAACTCTGACCGACGAGTGAACCGATACCTTTCAAAACTGGTATATTGAAATGGATGAAATTTGGATTCACTTATGATAAAATGCGCAGCGGAAACGACTTTGCATCTACTTCAATCGCCAGTGCAGATTCCGCTGAATCGTTCCCTTGCTGCATAGAACCTACATAGAACGCGAATGCCAAATGGAAGAAATCACGCCGCCACGGGTCTATTAGCATAATATGAGGAAATACTTTTAATTAATCATGCAAATCACTTCGCACGTTGACGCCATCATCGTCGTCGTTGGCAAATTTGCTGCATAATTTGAGTAGCGCAAACTGTACGCGAACGTTCCGGAATCGTTTATCTTGAAAATTGTATCCCAAAAGACTCCCTCACCCAGCCCAACCCAGAAAGATGATGATGTGAAAACTTTAAAACGCCACGTGCTGCGCAAGCGAGCCGAGCCGATGCCGGCTCCATTTTCTTACGGTCACCGGGAAAGCTCCGGAAAGTTTGATCCGGAAAGACGAGAGCGATCGGGAGACGCTCGGAACACACAATTTGTGCACATTATACATAACTTGTCACTTACCTTCATAAACGGTCAGCGTCGCCTCGGCCGAAACTGCATCGCCGACGCCATTTTCCGCCACACACTCGTACGGTGCATCGTCACGGCCGGCACGCACCGGTTCGATACGTAACATCGAAACTCCATTAGCGTCGTACACGGTGTATCGTGACTGGGTCACTGTAAGTATAGGGTTAGAAGCGCGCGTTAAGGTATTGGTAGAAGTAAAATATTGCATCTCATGCAGCTTGCGGCCCTTATTTATATACGGAAACAATCCAAACAGATCGGCAACGCTGCATTCTTCGCACCGGGCGCATACATATTTTAAGTGAAAAGTGCTTTAAATGTATATCATCCACAAAAAGACCAGGTATACTCACTTGTGATCTTTTTACTATTTTTACGCCATATCACGGTCGGTTGAGGATCGCCACGAGCTGCACAGAAGAAGGTTGCCACTCCGCCCACACGCACGCCCTGGTTCACTGGCTTCTTGATGATCTCCGGGGGATCTGCGAAGTAAACAAGCATAACAAGAAAGGATTAACTTTTGATCTTCATCTTGAGAATGTAATCCTTTTGTTTGTCGTTTTTATAAAAAGAATAAAACATTTAACATATAATTTAGAAGAAACCACATTTCTAAACGCATACATACGGATACATAAAAAAATTGAAATTGAATAACAAGTATAAACCATATAAAATTAATAAATACAAAACACATGCTTAAATGGAAACAATACAACCAATACATTTGAAACATGAATAGGTCATTTATTAAAAATGTAACAATCTTTTTCTTGTGACTGATACATTGTACGCTCTTGTATCTGTCAGTAACTTACGTGTCAGGTAAATAAATGGAAAATCCGAAAAATTTCCATCTGCAATAGTAGTGGTAACGGTAACAGTATTCAATTTCACACTTTACGGCGCAACGAAGGAAAGATAGCGTTTTGCACAGATAAATTCACAATCGCTCGGTTACGCAACGTTCCTTGGCACGGGTAACAAGCTACGATTCTTTCACAGTTCGCCGTATTGCACGAATTGATACCTCCGCCAATCATTAGCGCATTAGGAGAAATTTCGCTCGTAAAGGTAAAGCTAACACTCGTTTTTTACTGGTATAATCTGCATTACTTTCCCTTTCGCGAAGATTGATGTTGCGATATATGTTATTTGCGTTTCTCCAAATGCTCACTTTTATTACTTTGTCTTCGGCGAAGCACGAGTTTTGCAGCGATCGCGCAAGAAAATCGTAAGGATGTGGAGTGTTGGTGCGTGAGGGTGTATACAGCTCGTCCCACCTCCCGTTCAAATCGGAACGGAAATTGATGACACACGGGCGTGTCAGTAACCTGTCTTTCGGCATGCTACAAGCGGTCCATTTTAATGGGCGTCGGGAAATATTGGCAAACATTGAAACAAGGCTTTCATATTTATCTATCCCTCCGCACGAAACCGATTGAAAGGGGTTGCCGAAGTGCACGCGTGGTTGGAAAATTTGTTCCAAACTGCGGCCCACCCATTCGTCCTGATTTACACAACGCTTCCTATTTCTCATTCCGGTGGTTTAGTCGAGTTCTACAGCTGTCGGATCTTCTACCGATACACGCACACATACATGTGCGCGCTCGCTAGTGGGAACACCTCGCAACTGTGCGGCGTACGCAAGATTGATGACTTTTATACGAGATTTGTGTACTAATCGATTTCAGCTTTCTTTCTCCACGGAAACAAACGGCAAAATCTGCCAGCAGTTTGCCGTCGTCGATGGCGGCACATTCTTCATGCCGCTCAAGCGAAGCGAAAGTGATTTTAATCGTTTTCGGTTTATGTTTGTTTCTCAACACTTCTGTGCAAAAGCTCGTGCTGCTGCTGCTGCTGCTGCTACTGCTGCACACTTGAGTGGAACGTGTTGCCGAGAGTCGAGTCGAGACAATAAATTTTCCCGAGCACATAAATTTGCATACGGCAGGCAGGATTAAAGGCAGATTAACACCAATTTCATCTTTTGAGACAATGGATTTATTTTTAATATCAAACTTTGTCTGTGCTTGAGGTGAGCCGAGGTGGGGCTTTACACAGGAAACTCTAACAGCGTGCATATTGAAACGATGTTTTTTTCAAATGTTTTTGCTGGTCTATCGAAGAGGAAGGAAACATTAATATAAACGTGAAGGCACATTGAGAGTGTAATTAACGTCATCAGTGCACAATGATTGAATATATCGTTCAAAGCGATTCATTCGAAGGAGAAACAATGGCTAAAGCCATTAAAAGCAATAATTTATAGGCCATATTTATTCATTTTTCCCCTATCACATGTAATGACAGCTGTGGCTATTTCAACTTTCGTAAACCAACCAAAATTATGCACCTTCCAACGATTGACTGGTTGGGGTTCTGCAAGTGTTCAACATAATTATGACAATTTGTTTGCACGCTGTACGCTGTATTTGTTTGCATCACACCAAATAATTGAAAAAGTGAACAGAAAACTACAATTGAATAATGTTTTTTTTCACATATTCTGAATCGTTTGAAACTGTTTGAAACTTTTTAAAACATATTAGCTCATTGGCACTGACATATAATTGTCTATCAACATAAGTTAATGTTTCCCATTATAAACGTTATAGTAGGAACGAACGAAAATAACCTGAGCATTTATTTAAATCGTCCACAAAACTAATATTTTCGTACTCTTTTATCAAATTAATTGGTTATTGTACATGTTTCGGGTTCCAAAAAACTGATTTCAAACTCAAAAAGTTAGGAAACAATTTGGTTTTGATTTGATGAACAGAACGATTTGATTTGCGATTTAATAAACGTTACCATTTTGTGAAATTTTACAACCCAGATTAAGCAGAAAACAGAACCATCATCGTAGCATGTTTCATTGCGAATGTACATAAGTTTGCAACAATGGAGTAAAACAAACTGATCTTATTTGAACCGGATTAAATATTGTATAACTTATGTGACTAATAAGTTTAAAAAAAATTATATGATTAGACGCTTTTTATCCAAGAAAACTTCGTTAATTGTTTAGGGTATGCTAAAAATGAATGATATCATAACATAGCTTTTCCTTTCGTAATTTTTGTTCTAGTACCAGCACCAACCATGTTAACCAAGCGCCATCCAAAGTCTGACAAATGAGGAACAAAGAACCAGCAGAACGAACACACCACAGACACGCTAATAAGCGTACGCTTCGGACGGAATGCAAATAGTTAGACAAACCCACATCCATCAGCCCAACACACCGGATATATCGGCACCTAAATTCGCCCCAAAAGAAGATACCGCTCATTGATATGGTGTCGAAAAAGGGAAAATTTTTACTTTCTCCCCACGACGGCTGCAAGCAACAACAGGCATAACGACGCCGGCTAACAAAAGATTAGTACGGAAGGCACACGACCAGATATTGACGGAGCTTGGCCACAATTACGAGCCGGCGAAGGGAAACCCGATTTTGTCAGCCGTTGCAGAAGAAAAAACAAAAAACGAGAAGCGAAAAAACGCACGGGAAGCTAAATAAAACGACGAACTGCTCGATGAGGGCGAAGTGTAGCACGGCATTTACGGCTGTTTGGTAAAATGAAAAGATAATGTCGACCTAATTACGTTTTCATCTTGTTGTTTCATTTGGCACAAAAGGAAAACTGCCGAAGAAAACTCACTCGGATGAATATAATGCGAGCTGGGGTGGATCCCAAAGGTGGCAAAAAGGAACGACCAACGGAGAAAAAAGACCAACTCCGCGCGCGATTGTGACGGAAAAGGAAGAAAGACCGGATTTATATGTTCCAGCGCCGTACAGATTTGTGCCCATTGCTCTTTCAACAGCTTTTCGGGAGCGCTGATAAGAAGATCATCTCGCTTTGCTTTGCAATCAAATGAATGTTCAGTATAATTGCCACCACCATCTTTCTCCATTTGCATTCCAACGACGACGACGATGCTGGGCTTTCTCTCGGGCGTTCTCTTTTCGGCTTTCGTTCGTCCCGCTTGTTAATCCCGCGGGGCGGGGGAATCTTGGTGGATAAAAATATGCGGGCCTGGCTCGGTCCGTAGGCGACGACGATGACGACGACGTTGGCGACGCCGTTTTAGAGCGTTCCATGAGCCATTTTTATTCAAATTAGATTTTCAAAGACTCGTCTGGCAGCGCAAACGAAGTTCCAACTGGGGAGGGAAGGCCGCATGCGGAAGGATACACACCGCCACACACTGTACACTCGAGCAGAAACCATCAGTAGATGTACCCCTAGATAGCATTAGGTAGCCCGAAGGTCAAAGGTAAACAGCGCGCACCCAGCGGAACGAGTTCGCCGTTTGCCTCCGGTATGAGACCAGGCAGGATCAAACAGAATTGCTGATCAACCGCAATTAGTTCGGGCAAGTTTTGATTAGGACCCTCTATTTTCATCTTCTTTTCTAGCGACCGGTGCAGCGTGTGTCCCACGCCACGAGGGACTCCAGCTCTTTACCCTCCCCAAGCACCTCTTTCCTCCCTGCGGGCTTGCGCTCTTTTGTGGATGTGGATGATGCTCTGGACGGTCGGGCAAAATTTTCGACGGACTCACCGAGAACAACAACAACTGTGGCAAAATTGTCGACCATTAAATGAGGATTATTTCCAAACAAACCGCAATTACCCGTGCTACAGCGTGCGGCAACCGCGCGCAAATCCATGTCGAGCAAGGTGCGCCAAGTGAATTGACTTCCGCGGGGAGAGCGGGAACCTGCGGAGTCGCCTGCGGAGATGACCGCGAGTGGCGCACGGGCGACGGTGTGATAAACTGCCATGACGACGGACGCAGAGAAAACGCGGAACGCGGAATTAATTTGAAACAAATTGCTGCGAAAAGGATACGTGACAGCCGGTGTGTAAGCAATCATTGGCGAAAGGGATCAGATCGGTCATCACGCTTTTTGGTCGGCAGGGACGATAGGTGGCGCGTCGTGCGTACCTGAGATGAAATAAAAACGGGAGCCCATCCAATATTCGAGGAAATGCGTTCAATTAAATGAACAGTTGATCGAAACCTTGTTTTTCAATCATGCTAAGCAAACTTTATTGGACACGTGCGAGCGCTAACCAGTGTGGCGCAGAGGGGATATACGTATTTCTCGCCATCGGAAATACAGTTTGTATCTACACGGGGCCGGCAACGTGGGCGTAACAAGTTCGTGTTTTATTCATGTTTTAGGTACATTATAAATATTGACGGTATGTTACAGAAGGAACCTTCCATTGTTTTGTTTTTGAATTTGGTATTATGATTGAAAAAATTGGTTTAGTGTATAAAGTTGTAATATTTCTGCTTGTTAAGAAATCTTTTATCCCTTTTGCTATCCATGAATGCTGTCATTATTGATGACTTTATTTTCTCTTTGTGGCCACGGTGTCACATTTTCAATTCAAATCGATTTGTTTTACAAGTTTACCACATTCCGATAGAGAATTCCTTCAGCTATTGCGGTAGTACAAATTGATGAACTTAAACACAATCAAACCGTTATGTTTTATTCCATGCTAAGTGCGATTTTGTTAAACTTTGGGTATGGACAAATTCACTGCAATTAAAGCTTTCGCTGTCGTGATTATTGAATGATGTAAATTAAGATGTTAATTGTAAGCTTGTGAAATTGAGGTTCTATACGGTATCGGTTATCGACATGCGGTAATCACCTAGAGTCGTAAATGTTTGTGCAGTAAAAAAAACTTTCAAAATTTTAAATTTTCTTAAAATTAGTTTTAAGCCTGATTGGAAAAAATACTTCGTTGTGCGCAAACTATAACAATTTACAACATTTGTTAGATTGTTACTCTACTTCGTCTCGTTTCTTTTCCTGTGCCCTCAATTAAAAATTCTACAAGCATCATAAAAACTGCAAAAAACTATGAATAATATTTTTTAAAGCACGAACTCGATGTCTCCCAGGAAGCAATGAGCATTTTCCAATCGAAAATAAATAAATATGTACGGTTTATATTTCTAGCATTATGTAACAAAGCAGATCAATAAAGCTTTACAGGAAAGCGATGCAGAGTTGTTGGCTCATTGCAGAAACTCGCAAAGGATTTTGAGATTGTTTTTTGTTATAACCTCTATACATTTATTGTAATCGTATAAATCAAATTTATGTTCACGTACATCCCGTAATGAGAAAAATCGAATTATACTAATTAATAGTTCCAGGCCTCCCATCTTTTGATCATAACTAAACGAAAATGATAATGACATTGCAAATGATGTTACTAATAATCACTTTATTCATGAGTAGTGATTATTAACTCAATAATTAATAATAACGCAGAAGTAGAGAAGACTTCATGTTTGAACAGAACTTTACGGAATGCATAAAAAATGATAAAAATGCTCGAAAAAATCTAATAAATAAATAAATATACAGAATCTACCAACAGTTCACACAACAACAACAATAATAATAATATGCAACAAATGTGTATCTTGATTATCAGATTTCGCCATAATCATGCGTAATGATATGTTGATTGCATCAATACACATTATCACAACGTTTCATCCAGAGTTTTGAATTTAAATACGCCGTTAGTGTTGCTGAGTCTCTTATCAACGACGGGCATGGTAACAGCAGAAGACCCCTACCGGGTTTCCCCATTATCACGAAGCCGGTTACGTGAAAAGCGAATGATACTTCATACCACGACCACCAGTTCGTAAATCATACAGCACACAGCTGCAGACGGTGGCGATTCATTTAGGGTGGTTTGCAAACGAGCGGCAATCCTTTCTGTGTCATAAAAGTATGTTGGGACCGGTTCTTGGTATTAGGAGTTCGAGCGTTGTTTGTGTTTTTTTTTGCTTGCACCACCTTTGGAACCTTTCGAGAGCTTTGAAAACGACACAACACTAGACGAACGTAGCCACAATTTATAACTACCTCTACTTGCCGGCCTTATCAGACAGCAGTGACCGCCCCGTAGACCGGTTTATAATTAGGATTGTTTAGTTTTGAAAACTAGTAAAAATGTATGGGTGAGAAGTAGGTGTTACGCCAGCGTTTGTGCGTGTACGCTGTGCTCTTCCTGGCAAATACTGCGCCTTCGACAGAAAGCTAACGGTGGTGTCGGTCTGCTGCCAATTCGTCACCTTCGACTAGCCAGCGGCCAAATCACCACCGGGGCTCCCTCCTCCTGGTGCGGCACACGGTCCCCGGTGACGGCTTCCAAAAGGTTTTCCCGCTTCGTCCTGACTGACGGGCTATCGTGGTTGCCAAGGTTCAAGCGCACATGGCGCACGGTCGGTCGGTCGGTCGGTCTGTGTGGGCAATCTTCAGATGACGCAATCAAACCGTCACGCGATCGAGGCATAAAATTAAGTAGCCATGCAATGGTGGATGCCAGGATCCCGGGAAAACAAGGGTAATCGCGGTGAACTTCGTGTTAGTTGATGTGGTGGTGGTTTGTGGCTGCTTGTTAAGAAATTGGTGCGAAAGGCGGTCCGAGCGACCATACCCCTCCTCAGCCGCTACCGTTTGCTTTCATGTTGAATCTGATAGTAAAACTTGCCAATATCGTACATTACGACGTCGGGGGACGCTCTCATCAAGGGATAGTCTTGGGTAAAATGGGTCAAAATTATGGTCTGTCTTATGCGGTACATTTTCGCTCCAACACCATGGTTTGGTTTAAAATATGACAAAACAAAGCATAGAACCACACGAAAGTCTATGCTGTCTCGAGGCAATAAAAATAAGCTATTGTTAGTTTTGTTTGTACACGTTAAAAGTGTGTATGCGAGAAGTACGAGGTTAGCAGAAGCAACCAATACTTGATCACATACAGCTTCTTTTATAATCCACTAAAGCACTAAGCTACATCCATTCAGTTCGATCATGCCTCATCCACTTTAAATTGATTGAATAAAATGGTCTGCCAACGCTATCGTTAGCGGCGTCTCCATATTTGTCAATAACAAGCACAATCTGTCGTGTTTATTGGAATATGGTTTCTACTCAAGTGCGAAATATTAGAAGCGACCAAAACAAGTCCTAGGCGTTTTCCTATACACAGACGGGTGCCGGCATAGGCTTACGGTCGGTGAATAGAAAACGCGCATCGTTTGCCATATGCGGGAAACTTTTTTTTTTATCCTTCATCTCAATAATGATATGTAACAGCGTTCACCAGCGCATGATGATTCGACACGACTGACATAGTCCCCGGAGCAAGAAGCAAAAGGCTATACCATATTCCCGCCTACCGGGCCTGACTATCTTCTGCAGCACACCCACATCATCACACACACAAACACTCACACACTCACACAGATAGGCGCATCCCAACAATGGGCAAACGAAGCATTATCACAACCTCGAGATGAGAAATGGCACGCCGTTCCCTGGAGGTGTGATCCGAGAAGTTGACGCCGAACGGTGTGTGGGATAGTGTTTGTCGTTCGCTGTGACAAATGGTGACTAACGGTTGGGGGACTTTTTCTGAAATTGCCGCAAAAAAAAACATACACACACACAGGCAGGCAGGCACAAGTATAAGAACAGATCGGCGTGGCTAGACTATTGCAGAGCCGTCTTGGGATGTGCTTGCTTCGGTGGACAGAAGAAATGAGCTCTTTTTCAATTTTTATTTCCTTCCTGACAACTGACGCCGCCATCGTCAACTGTCAGTTCGTTTCCGCGCTATCGGCGAATCGAGAGGGCCCGTGCCGTGGTGTATTGCGACGGCTCTCTCGAGTGGAGCACAGCTCGATCGTTTCCTGGAGTCGCTTCAATTAGGCCGCGTGTCAGAGTGTTCGTATTAATCAAAATATTAATAATCTATCTAATGAATAATATCGGGTGGCTGCTGCTGTTTCACGTTCGTTGAACACGGAGAAACGAATGTTTTTTCCACTTCTTTTTAACATGCTCTTTCAGTTCTTCTTAACATGCGCTTTAACATAACCAAAATCTTATTTTTTTCTTTCAGCAGCATTTTTGACACAACCTTAAAATCAGTTTAACCTGTACAAGCAGTGACGGAATGATTGAATAAATATATTGGGTACACCTTGTGGTACTCGCGTTCAAAAAATGGATATATCTGTCACCGGTTTGTTGCCATACATCTCATACCGACGCGAGCGAAACGCTAAACGGTGAAACAATTTTCAACAATACTTCAAAATTTGCTACGTATGCAAATATTTTATGAAACCCTAGTGTCGCTTATACCCACGGTGCACGTGCTTGAGCCGGAGCTACCGAACGAGAGTGGTTTTCGATAAACGGGCTCAGCGCAGCGGCACTAGCGCTCGGTTGAACAAATCTTACCTCTAAGAGGTTCGCTTTGGCAAGGATTGAAAGAATTTGCCTTCCACACGACGCACGGGACACCACCGCGTGAACTAGAACCGCGCCACCGCTCGGGACGCCGAAACACAGTGTCGTGTGATCTACACGGTCGGTCCCGGACAAGCACCGGCATAGTGTGGGTAGTGTGCACGTCCGGGAAAAGTAAATATCGAAAAGCGGCAGCAAACAACACGACACCACTTGGGTGCAACGCGAGCGGATGAATTTTATCCGCAGCCATCGTGCCATCGTGGCAATAGCACCGTGTCCTGGCGGAGGTAGCACTGGAAGAAGAAGCTTGGTATGGGTGTCTGCAGGGAAAGCATTTTTCCTCGATCCCGGGCTGTAGGTAAAGCGTTACCGCGTTGATTTTTCGACGGCAACAGCAGCAGCAGCAGCAGCTGGCGCATTTCATGCGATGAAGAAGGAATAAATTTAAAAGCTAAACAATTTTCATAATGAAAACCATCTCATGACCCGTACTCGCTGCGCAATGATGCATCGAGCATCTGACACAACCGGGACACAATCACTGAACATGATGATGATGACGATGATGATGATGAAGATCGGGGAACATAAAAATAAGATATTCCCGTGCGCTTTGTTCACTCGACAATTGTTTGCTGAAGCGGTTCACCCGTCGGAAAGCATTGGTGTAATATTGGTGCATCTGGCTGCAGTTCTGAAAGATTCTCCTTCAACAAAACACAAACACACAGCATCACACGTGGGAGGACATGACATGTTCGTGGTGAAGCCTACCGTTCCGAGAAACATTCTGTCTGTTAGAATCACGCTTGCTCAAACACAGATGGAGAGATATGGATATTCGCCAAGAAAAAAGGGAACAAATCAAACAGGAAATGTTATATGATATATTTATATGCACAAATACATGCACACACACACACACCCGCAGGCACACGTACATGCGAATGAAGCACAAGTACCGAACACGAATAGTAGTACCGTATCCTGATGATTTGCCGAGGAGCTGTTCTCGGCAATGTTCTGAACCATTCCTTCGGATGGTTCCACGTAAAAACACTTGACTGATGGAATCAAGCTCATACATATGGTTACGTGAATGTGAGGATTTTCAAATTCTGACATTGGGAAATGAAGGCAGGAAATATTCCATTTCAATTTCAGAAGTTTGGTCGATGTGTTGTACGTCAGCTACAAAACCAAACACGACGTTGCCACATCGAGAGCAAAATTGTAATGAAGCCTGACTTCTTTTGCATCTTTGAGCACACTAAGTCGATGCAAATATTGTCACTTACCAATTCTACCTGCAGTGAAATCGGTTTTACAAAATAATCACGGTTTTTAGATTGAATCCGGCTAATATGATAATGTTTTATCGAGTCTTTTATCCCGGTTGTGTTACACAACTCACTGTATATGATTGGATTAGTTTCTTACTACAATAGGTTACAATAAACTGTCACATAAGGATGTTACGTGTTAAAGTAATATCACGTACTGTAAATAAATTGCTTTAAAACTCTCCTTTACAATTTAAAAAAGGAATCATATACTCCATTACGAAGCCTACACAAAAACAACACGAAACGGATAAGCAGCTCGTCCTACATCTTGGTATTGATTCGAACACGATAGGAAAACCAGCACGAGATGCTCTGATCCTAGCCGGGATTTACCGCCAAATAGTATTTTGTGCCCTCCAACTGATCCATTCGAGACAAACTGATACTCCAGCGGCAGCTGAGCTGCGTGTCGTTGGCTCGTTTGCAAGTGCATTTTGCCACCGGTGCTGGTGTATGTTTGCGGATCAGCCACGGCGAAATGACACAACACACCACTGCATTGCGACGAACGAGCATCTTTGCGCCGAGCCGGTGGGATCGGAGAGTATGCAAACTCGTTGCACTATTTCCGCCATTTCAGCCGAGGTGAGGCAAGTCGAAAACGCTTGGATGCTTACGTAGGTAGTAGAGGACAAATAAAAAAAGGAACAGAAACCTGACAGATGTGCACGAAGAAACTAATGCTGAGCTTGATTGCACAGCAAAAAGTTCCGGCGAAGGAGCAAGAAATCATTACAAGGTCTCCCCGGGTGGAGAGCCTTTCCGGCCGAGTGTGCTGGAGCGGAAACGCACAAACAGACAGCTGTGGCATCTACAAAGGATATGAAAATAATTTTGAAGAGCCTTAGTAATGGCCGTCACAGCGCGGGCAACGACCGACAACAGGGCGCTTGCAATACGAGTTGATCTTACCCCAACCCTGCAGCATCGTACTCAATTGAGCATTCCCTTCCGTACCCGGCGACTAATTAGAGGATCACATCACCGAGGCAGCAACGCAAAAAGAAAGGAATGCGGCCCTTCCATTATTATCAACCCGTATGCCGGCTCCGACCAGTGCTCAGCAATGAGCTAGCTCCGGTGGCTATTAGTGTGGGTTAGCCTCGTTCCGATGGCGACAGCCACACGACGGCCTCGCCTCCCGACTTCCGAAAGAATGCTCACGGATCTGCGCTGGATTTTTCATCAAACGCGCACGACCTCGTCACAGTGAACTGATTTTCTTCCGCGAAAAGGACACTCTTTATGCCGCTGCCGACTTCAAACGGAACGGATTTCCGCTGCAAATCCACCACCCGATCGGTGTGAAGCGTTCTTCGTCGTGGTGGCCAAGCGTCAACTACAGCTCACGTGTCGTCGCGTTGCTTCGGAAAGTCAACTTACACTCTTCTGACGTGTACATTCCGGGAAGGGTTTTTCCCCCCTGTGTGTACCTCGGGATCGGGCAGCTCACCCGTCCATTGTGAAGTTTGGCTTTTAAACAACAGTGCTGTGGAGACCGTTGCGTGCGGCCTTTGTGCTCGGATCCGCAAAAGATTTCCAGCGGTTTGCTTCATTGCGTCCGGGCTGGGCCGGGCGTTTTCTTCTAATGAGAAATGCGCTCAATGGATGGTAGTGAAATACGAGGAAACGCTGAGAGTGCGCACCTTCCAAAAATCTCGTACATCAGGTGTTCTGGTTTGGAACAGATCACTGTTGCGTAGTGATGCAAATTTCACTAACAAATACGCAAATGCTAAATGTTAATGTGGCAAAGCGAAAGGCTTCAGATCGCTGTAGCAAGAATGACATTTCAAAGTTTTCGAGAAAAGACTTCACCACACTTTTGAAGTTTTAGGTGGTTTTTAGGTTTTAGGTTTTTTGGTGTTCAAAACTAGTGTCATGTTTCGCTTTTCTTAGTAGCGGATGAAAACACAAGTGGTGATGATTATAGTTTTAAATACTTCAAGACCAGCTAGGACTCTAGCAATTTGAATGATTTAAACTAACCTTGTATGTGTATTTACTGAAAAGCTATTTTTAGCTAAACATAGCCTTGGTTGAAAATTCCATAATTTCAAACTCCGAAATTCTCCATACAAGAGAGAAAAAGGAACTACTCCAATTATATAATGTAAAAATGTTGTAGCTCGATGAAGTTGAGAAATTTTCATATCAACACAAAGATTGTTCTAATTTTTCAACCAAAAAGTCACATTGAAAAACATCTTCTAGCTGTTCGCGTCATGCGTGTACATAGACAAACTGCAATCGCTGTCCGTCGCAATAAGCCGATTGAATGCTGTATAAATTGAAATGACGCAATTAAAACAAATCCCCCGTAATTCCTTCTTACGACGACGATCGTGCCAAAAGCGGAACCAAAGAAGCCCAAAACCGGGAAGCAGTTTTGGCGTGGTTTCGATCGGTTAGCGACACGAGTTAAATTTTAATGAAACAATTCCAATTATTGCTCGATGAAAAGTTTATTGATATCGTTTGTTCAAAGATGATGATAATTAAACGAAGGGAGCCACGAAAAAGGAGCAAAAATAATAGGAAAAATAATAAAACGAACCATTCTCGCGCGTGCCCTCCCCCAGTAGATGACAGCAGCGGATCTGCGAGAAAACGTTATTGTCGCGCCCGACGCCGGGAGCTTCCGCACGGCAGAATGACATGTTCAACCGCGCTGCCAACTGTCAAATGGCCAACGCGACAAACGAGTTGCTAGGGGGTGGGAATCGAACGATGAGTTTAATGCCGGTACTCCGCAAAGCACCCGGAAATTAGAACCATTCCCGAATGGTTGGTCGTGGCATTTTCGACACGATCGCTCAACTGACGGGTAGGTTAAGGAAAGGAGGAGTGCATCGGAGCCACATCGGAGAGAAGAACACAATCATAATAATGTTCCACACTGTCCTTCGAACGCTCGAACGGTCTGGGTGTTGTGGGTGGTGCCGGCCGGTGTTCAAACTCTTCGGCGGCGGCAGTGGTAGCTGAGCTGGCCAGATGCCATTGCTCTTTGCACTAACGCGCGCTGGCTGGCTGCACGAGGAGGAACTGTTGATAAAATGTTTATGTGCTTCTGATAGGTCATTAAAAGTGATTGCATTCCAGTGGCAATTTCCCAATGAAACAATAGACCCCCTGCGGGGTTTCAGATGCGGATGTGGCGAGAAGTAACGCCGGATATTCCGACTGGGCACACATCACAGCAGAGAAGCACCCTTCGGACACTGCCATGTGGATTGACGCAGAGTTTTTTTTTGTTAGCAGAACGTTCTCATGGAATGGGTTCGAAATCATTTAATTGGCCAGGAAGTGAGAATCTTTCCTTCCACTTTTCGGGTCACTCTTCGGATGCGGTTATGATTGGACATATCGTTTGAATAGAACATAATGACTGCTCTCTGCATACTGTTTTTCATATTCTTTTACGAGTACTACTTACTTGACATGTACAAAATGGTAAAAAACGAATAGTTATAGTTAGTAAATTTTTAGCTAGATGATATCTGCGACGCCATCACTATTTCATAACACGATTTCAGTTTTCTGTGAAATTCATACACAACAGTCACACATTACTCGCTAATATCCCAATCAACTATCAACACTTGAGTTTGGGAAACATCAATACTTTTGCACCAACCGGACAAATCAAATAGCAAATTAGACATACCAATAATGGCTCCTCCCTGGCTGTTCGAGTCAATGAGTCCTTTAATGCACCGTGCGTATCCACAGCTGCGAGTCATGCTGCTGGTATCTTATCTGCTGATCTCGATCGAGCTAAAGCACAGTGCGGAATGGTGCAGCTGCACACTAGCGCTGGCGTAGCCGGGATCAATAAATAAATGGCCTTCCGGGCATCCAAGTGCGACACTGCCGAGCGAGACCTGCTGCACGGAATGTTGTCCCGGGAAGTTTCTCAGCAGACGCGCCACACGCCTGGAGCCGTTACCCTAATGTTTGACTCATGAATTTGTGATCCGAAGATGGGGAGGTGGAGGACGCTGGGGCAGGCAATCCCCGAGTCACGAGGATGAGCCAGCTACGCCCGGGGAGCCTCTATATAATGCATCCGCTCGTCGTAAATTGCATGTGACGGTCAAGCGTGCAAGAGGATAAACGTTCTCGAACTTTGCACTCGCCAGCCATGTGCAGAAATGGGATACATCGGGAACGGGGATCTTGATGCGTTCGACGGGTTCTGGTGTTGGTTGGTTTTAGTGCCGGACAAACATTTTTTAGCAACTTCTCGGGCTATTCGAGCGCACATCTAAGGCAGCATCCACCAGCAAGCGCAACCAGGTGTACTCAATGTTGGGCGAGATTACGAACAGCGGTATTCCGGAGGATGTTTCCCTACAGCAGCAGCAGCAGAAGCAGCAGCCGCAAGCTTCTTGTGCTTCCTTGACTCGGTCTTCAGGATCACTCCCGGTGCGCCAGTTTGTGTCTATTGGCCGGAAATAGCAAACTCATCCGCCAACATACGTTCTTCCCCGGTGGATCTCTCCCTCATCTTCTTTTCATCGGCTAGATCCGGGAGTTACGAGTCGTTCCCGCATCCCAGCTACCACCATCTCAGGTCCTAGTACCGGATGCTTTTAATGTGTTCACTTTTTCCGTGTCATCCGATAGCTCGACTGGAGCTGGTGGATCCAGCTGGAGCGGTAGATATTGAGCATCAGACCACCTTTGGATACGACGAGCCACTCTCTGGAAACGGTCCATCCTGCTTCTTCAGCAGCTGATGCTGGGGTGCCGTATAAAACACACCCGACGACGGGAGAGAGCGTCAGATAGTCAAACGCTCTGATTTCTCAAGTGCACCAGCCTCTAAGCCCGTGTGTCTGGTCAGTGATGGATTTTGCAGCAGTGGCACCACCACTTCCAGGAACAGTCTCTACTGATGGCGCTCGGACGGAGCGTCCGAATGTCCGGGAAAGCTTCATGCGGTCGCATGTCGCTAGAAAGCCCCAGGGGGGGGGGGGGAATGAGCGAATGGGATGGAGCAAGTCTTTGGAGATTTTCTTCACATGCTAAAACGCCCCACTCCCACCGGCCGCCCGGCTGTGGCATGCATCGTAACTCCGGGGGTTATGTCTGTCGACTCCCTGGTGAACTACTCGGCGCTTGGTCACTTCTTTCCCGAACGCGTCCCATTTTTTTTCGAGTGCCCAATGTGTTTCATTCCATTTGCGAGCGGTGGTGCAGCAGTTACGGAGGGGGAAAATTGGCAGCGATTGGACGCCGTAGCTGCTGCTGCCGCCGGTTTGCTTCTGCGAGTCGGAAACCTTGCACTCGGTGCATTCGGTGCACCGGGGCAGTAAGGAATCACCCAACCGCGCCACTTCATTTCTGACTAGATTCGTTTCTCTTGCTTTTACATTGTACACCCCCACATACAAACACACACACATATACATTCAGCCAGCCTTTGCAGCACTCGTCGCCGGAGCGGAAGCGGCGTTCGTCGAATCGTCGCTGATGAACCGAAACATCCATTAACAAAATTTATGTTTTATTCTATTTTATGGTCTACATCTTTTGTGTAAGTGCATGCCGAAAGATAAATCTCATCCCTTTTGGCACAGCGGCGAAGCTCGGCTCGGGATTGCGCGCAGCTAATGCTTCGTGGAGGTCAGCAAGAGGTGACTCCCAACAGCACGACTGCGCTGCTGAAGAGTGCACTACCGATAGGAAAATGAACTCAAGATTCTCGTTTATCCTATTAGGCAAAAAAGAGAATCTTGTACTTGATGATGGTACACCGTTTCCGAGCAAACTCGAAACTCTGAAAATGCAATCATGGATAATAGCTCTTTGAAGAAGAATTTCATAAAATCCGACTCCCCCTAATTAAACTGGCAGCACACGAACTCCGGTGATGAAATGTAGGACTGCGCATGAGCTTTGTGCGGTATAAATAACGTCCCACTAGCTTCAGCATTCGTCATTTCCTCCAATGCGCTGGTCGAACATCGGGAACACTTTCTAACTAGCTCGATGGAATAGAATTTGATTTGTAGCTTCACCCGGGAAGCCTTAGTCCATCACCATTCAATCACGCTGGACCTCTACGGAATCGTCGAACGATCGTACCTTCAATTACTGTCCACTCTCGAGCTCACCTCCGCGGGCGCAGTAACTATTTGACAAATCTTGGAGCGGAATTTCCTTCCCCCCGGGTAGGTTACATGACGAAGGGGCGGTTAACTGAGGCTTGCCCCCGGCACCACACCACAGCAGTTCATGCGAGCTCTAGCACACTTTCTCTAATCACCGTGTTGCGTGTTCTGCGAAGTGGACCTGACCTACTAGTAGCCCCGGGTGTGGTGGTAAAGTGCCTTCACTGCCAGTCCCGGATAATGTTTGACTTTTTAATTGCTCGGCACGCAAAACTTGACCAACCCCCCCCTCGGTGGGGCGGACGGGACGTACTCTGCGCTGAAGCCGATGTGTCGACGACAAGGTCGATCGATCGGGAAAGCGGACGCCGCCGCCGCCGCGCGATGTTTGCTGGCACTAATGGTCTGACGACGAGTTGTTTAAGTGACATAGCACGAGCGCGACGTTTGCTGCTGGTGGTGGATGTGGGTTTCCGATTGTAATGAAACTGCTCATTCGCAGCGAGCTGAGAAATCGTTCTGCTGGTGGGTAATAAAAGGTAAAAAGACTATAAAGTGGGTGTTGCTCTAATGCTAACCCTTTTATCGAAAAAAAAAATCTAGTCGTGTGGTATACAGCACACTCTACGTAGGATGTGATCAAACAGAATCGAATAGGCTAAATTTGACAAACAGTTTCCATAAATAACTCAACAAAACACGCGCCAAATAGCGTGTGAAAAAGTAGAGCTTTCGAAAAAAAACCCTTTTTTCCCGGAAAAGCTACCGCAGAACGACCGAACGGCACAAACATTACTGCCACTAATCATTCATTCGCGACTCGCATAAAAGGTAGTGAGTTATTTACACTTCATCCAATTAGCAGTTACATCCACTGCGGGGATTATCGATTTAATTTCAACTGCGAATGAATTAATGCAAACAAATTATCCAATTGAAATGTAGATTTACTTTCCGGTCGATCGAGCCTCGGATGGAACGATGGCTCGGAAAACCGTGGGGATGGAAGGTGGGTGCTCCTTGTTCAGCGTTAGCAGTATCCACGACGGGTACCGAGAGATGCATCGAAAGTAGAACGCAGGTGGGAAAAAGTGAAAAAAAAACCCAAAGGCCAAAGAAACAACTTCCATCGATTTCGACAGCGTTAATTGTTTTACTTTCGTATTTTACGACCCAAATCGTCACTTCGATCTAACAACCGAACCCGCTGCTGCTAGCCCAGCCCAGCGTTGTTTTCTGATGAAATCAACGTCCGCCGTAACCTTGTGTGGCGCACGGTGTTGGATCATGCGATGCGAGTGGAACAAGACTTTGATTGTCGAACCTGGCGAAAAGATCGCTTCACAAACGATTTCTCCCCTATACCTCGCGCCGTTCGCGACCAGCCAGAAGGAGTGACGTAGCTCCCTCGCTCCCTGTGGACGTCACTGCTTTTGGGCAAGGAAATTGTACTTTTTTTACTTATTTAAAAACACGGTCCAACCAGAAGCGAATCAACAATCCCAGTTAAATAACAAAAAACTGGTAACGAAACCTGATTGCGACCAGCGGATATCGCCGACGATAATGATATTCAAACAGATGAACCGATTTCAATCTCACCACAAATTTGCCAGCTTACTTACTTGCTCCGGTGGGAATATGGAGGGAATGTAGACCGAGCTCAAGAAGACGAAAAAAAAACACACTTACACACACACACACACACACACACACACACACACACAGACCGATTGAAAAACCTTCGTCAAGTGGGCTCTTCTGCTTGGCTCGCTGTCAATTCGCACGCTGACGATAGGAATCGAATTCATTCGAAGCGGTGAACGGATTTTCAGCGGAAAGAAAACCCATAATCCCCTTTTTCTTTCTCTCTCTCTCTCTTTCTCTCTCTGTCTCTCTCCTGTGTGTGCTCACCATGTAAATTTCGGAATGCTTTGATAAGAAAAACAGGGCACCAGATTGGTCGAATGTCAGCGCTCTCGGTGGTGGTGTGATTTTCTTCGTAATTTTCCCGGCAAGCGCGGGAGCGACAATTTGAAGTGTTTGAGTGTAATCAGGATCTTATGGCTGCGCGATAAAATAAGCGCTTCCTATAACCGCATTTCCGAGAGCCAAAAATAATCAATCGCAATGGTCGTTGAGTGAAATAAAAAAAAAACAGAAATTGATTTTGGGTTGGGATAGTTTAGTAGATACTTCTGCTGTCCAAACAAATCCCGGAACAGTTTTTTTGTGTTGCTTCACTCGAACAAACAGGCTGATAGAGACATGTTCAACATGCTGGGATCGTGTGTATGAATGAAAAAAATACTTAAGCTATGGCATCGGCGATATTTTATTTATTCAAATAAAATCAACGGTAATTTTGATCGTAACTACCTCCGCAACACAACACCACGATCTAAATAGGCCGATAGCGAGATAGTAAACAAACGAGAGCCCCCAAGGAACCGTTTATGCGGAGCTGCTGCATCTTGCCCGAGGGTGAAAAATACATTCTCGTGAAAATAATTTGAGCGTTATGTTTCTATTCCCGCTAAGTGCGTACGACTGGGAGGGTAAGAAGGAGGCGCGCTCATCTAAACCGCTTCTAGCACGCCTTCTAGCGTGTAAAGCTAGTGGAAAATCCCAGCAGAGCCCTGTTAACGCAAAAGACAACCTCATCACCATCAGCATCAACAAGGCCGATTATTGCAACCATTGCGATTCCGTGGGGCCGTTGTGTGGCGGCGGTTGATTTGAATATGAATGGTTCCGCATCTCTTGCCCGGAGGCAATCATCTTTCCTTCTTGCTACATGCAGCCGCCGTCTCCGCCAGCCGCTGGGGACGCGAACGGTGGTTAGGATTGCGCCATGGGAGATCCACCCATAATCATTATCCATTGTTTACCGATGTGTATTGTGTAGTATCGAAGGTGTCATTTCCAGAAGGGCCGATCAGCCGATTGGGTTTGTTGTTGAAGAAAACCAAACTGCTGCGCTCGGCTGCTTTTTTTCCTTCATCGTACCCTAAGGGGTTGTTAAAAGGGAAGGGACCGAAGGCTTTCGGAGGGGAATAGTACCGAGATCTTCGAGAACCCCGTTGACAGGTCCGACGAAAAAAAAACCCGACCGAAATTAGTGTCAGCCCATCAAAAGTGAAAAAATGGAAAGATGCAAACATGGCCTCTTTGCCCATGCACACAAATGTTTGTAACTGCGCAAGATGATGTTAACGAGCAGAGGAGTTTCAACATTTTTTTTACAAAACGTTTTGGTTAAACTGAACATGATGGATTGTGCAACAGACAAGGGTGAATATCATCTCCAGATACAGTAGCAAGTTCTATAAATTAGAATCCTTCAAAAAATGAAATACTCAATCTTTAATCAAGAAGGTCGATTTAGAGGATGATAAGAGAGCCATTTCGAAAATGTTTCATCGAAATGAAAAAAAAAATGAACATCAAATATAAACCATTTCAACCGTCCGATCACAACAAGAGATCGTTCATTGAACTCTTTTACTTTTATTATAACATGTCACACGTTTGTCTCAGCAGGCATTTTGACAGTAGAGCTTTCTACGTTAAACCACCTCCGAATGCAGTTCGGTATAGTAGATCCACCCTTCTACATTGGCAAGGGATGTTTATTTTTAGGACGCTTTCCACCAACCAACAGCCTAGAAGCTGGGTATAGCCCTTTCCTTTCGGTTTTTCCGTTCGATTTCATGGATTATGCCACCTAAACGTAGCGATGCATGCAATCTAGCTAAGCCTGTGCCGGCGGATGTGGTGGCCTGTCACCGGAAACTGTGATGGTAATAAATAATAAAAAGAACATAATGAAGATTGGCAACCATCCGGGCAGGGATCGTAAATATCTTATGCTGTTTTCTCTCCCTCTCTCTCTCTTTCTTTCTCTCTCTCTCTCTCTCGTTCTCGCTCTCTCTCGCTATTTTTCACTGTACCTTTCTTCCGTCCGTTCCAATCACCGCCCGGTGGAAGCAAATTTGTTTCACGGAGATCGGAATCGTCAATCGATCCATCTTGCGCCATGTGGTCTCCGTTCGAGCATGAACCGGCACTCTCGCTGTTTCCTTTTTTTTCGGTTCGCCGCCAACTTTACCAACTGCCGGCACAAAAATAAGCGATATCCATATCTATGAAACACCGGATAAAAGCTGTTTGATGAAATCGTCCCGGTAGAAGTAATATCGAATCGTCTGGTCACGTCACCGGAAGCTGAGAGGCTGCACGAACCGAATCCTCCCCGGTAGCCTTTTTCCCAGCGAGCCGACCGCCGGACGGCATGTCAAGGAAAGCTTGCGCCCGGGCTGCTGCTGGTGTTATTCGCCATTTCCGACGGCAACCGCAGATCGGGCACGTCGGCGTTTAGCAGCAGCGGTGGGGAAAAATATTGGCTACCGTGTGCCCAAGAAACAGACCGGCCAGAGTAGTAGCGACAACGGCAACACACAATGAAACCGACGAATGGTCTTTTCCGGTTTCCGGTTCCATTCATGAGTAGTGATTCGGTAAATTGAAAATTGCTCAGAAAGTTGGCATCTTGCGACTTGTGTTCGCTCATAAAGATGAGCAACGAGACGGTGCCGTGATATGAAGCGACAATAAACTACAAGTAAAACATCTGATGATATGATTATGTCAATTGAAAGTAATGCAAAAGCATAATACAAGTTGGGTGTTGATATAGGTAAAGACAAATGATGCTAGACGATAAAGTTACTAATTGTTGCAAAACGTCAGTCTAGGCTTGGATGGAGAAACATTGCACTTGGTTTTGGAAACTATGGAGTTAGGAGTGTTGGTAGTACCTTGCAACCGTGTGCTATGCTGTCTTAATGCTACGAGCATGTTGGAAATTACAAGAATATCAAACCTAGACACGGTTATAATAAAGAGAGGACTGAGATGGGTGACTCCACATTTTCGCATGTAATCATGAGGCACGGGTAATTCTGGGAGTATCCTAGGTCCTAGGTGTCCGGGAATTGCTGATGTTCGGATGTCGCTGATAGCGTATGATGGCGATTTACTACCTCATCTTACTGGTATCTTCGAATTCGAGATTCTGGTAGCTTTCGATGAAGCAGGAAGTGCATAATCTTGGACAATATTTTGAGAATTGCACGTAATATAGTAAATAATGAATGTGGCTGCAATTTTAGAATATTCATAGCGTAGATCAACCGCTAAACGAAAATACAAAACTGAATGAAGATGTTCAAAACAGATCTTAACAAAGAAAGTAGCATTACAAAAAATGTATTTTTTACAGCTTTCAACAGTCACATTTAATCTTGAGCAACTCTTCTAAGCTTAAATGTCTCATCTTCCGTACGTCAGCAAATAATCAGATCGCAATATATCTCAAGACAGCGCGCACAGATAGGTATGTCTAATGCTGTCCTAACCCAGGGCAGGACCTTCTTCGATAAACGTTTTCTGACCTATAGCCGCCTACTTCCTGTAACTACCTCCGGAGCGTCTTCATAGCGAGCAGCCGCTGTGTGTGCGCACCCCTCTGCGTCCGACGATGATATGGCCGTTCCGGTGAAAAGTGTAATGGATTCCTTTCCGTTCGACCTCGTTTTATCAATCTTTTAAAGTTTTTGCTCTTTGCCGTTGGAAAGGGAGCATCCGCACGACGGTTGCCTTCCCTTGCTGTCCGGTTTTGCTGCTTTCCCCCTAAGCTTGCGTTAGTGGCGCGTTCGCCTGTGGACAGGGCTGGGGAAGAGCTGACTCTCTCACCGGTGGACTTCCCGCGTCCCTCCGGGAGGCTATTCTCTTATCTTTATTCACTCAAGAAATGCCATCGCCCACGCTACGTCTTACCCTTTTTGCTTGTCGTGACGGGCGGGCACAGCACAGCAGTGTGTATCCTAAATCGTGCCAGGCTTCGTGATTCCTTCCGGAAAAATCGTTTGTGTGCACAGGATTTCGCTCATTGAAACCTTGCATTGTGTCTCACTCTTTTGCGTTCATCTCACACTATTCGTCCTGTGCCTCGCTTCCGTCGCTTGGTGGTGGTGATGGTTATGTTGCCGGGGTTGGTCCATTTTTTGCCTCCTCCACCACACCACACCACGTCAACCGTTTGGCCAGAAATGCAAACTAAAAGCATTTCGCAGCACACGGGCAAAGAGTCAGGAGTCTCCCTGCCGACCAGCACAGCGACCAGCGACAGGCAAACTGGAAACATTATGTATTATGCCACCACTTTCACCAGCGCCACCATCGCTCCGCCGTCGTCAACTCAGGCACTGGGTGCTCTTTTCTTTGCTTCGTTTGTCTGCAAACCACCCACACAACGCTTTTCGCCATTCACTCTGCTCTCATGCTGAAAAATGGCTTCTTCCGCTCGGAAAGATAAATCTTCTCTCCAAGGGGAGGCAGAAGCAACAACAAAAAAAAAGGAAAAATCACGAACAAAAAATCAAGCTCGACTTGACTTTTCCGAGCGGCTCAACTGTGTGCAGCACGCTGCCGGTACTTCATCGAGATCTGCTTGACGTAGGACCATAGTTAAAGCGACCCCGTCCATTCGTGCAGGATGCAACATCTCGACACACAGGACTTCTAGACGCGGGGACAACTTCATACTTTCGCGGGCCCGAATCGCGCTGGATCTTGTTTCAAAGATTTCTTTGGGAAGAAGAGTTTTGTTATGCTTATGCTGGTGGGATTTTTTTCGGCTTGACGTGTCGTGCGTTTTTTTTTTCGTATCTTCGTCTCACTTTCCTTGCCCGGCTGCACCCGCTGCAAGCGGTAGGCTGCATATGTCTGTCATCCAAAAATGTTGCCACCGAAAGGGACGTCAAAGCGAAAACTACGTACCGAGAATATTTCTTTTTTGCACTACGTATTAAAAGCTGGCTAAACTGAAAAGTTGAAAAGCAAAAGCTGGGAAAAAATGAAACACTAACGCTGCTGCTGGGATAGGCAATCAAAATTAACAAAACAGGCCTTAGCGCCATCGCTAACCAGTGCATCCCTTTAGGAGCCTTTCTCCTCTGCAGCTACCGTGCCTGCCTATGTCCGATGATGTGTCCTTTTGACGTCCATTATTTAGAGCCAACGTTCAACCAACCGGTTGGAAAGAGATGACGGCACACAAAAAAAAAAAACAAAACGAAAAATAAAAAAATGGAAAAAACAACATAAGGCCCGAGGAGAAGAAGAAACACAGCGCACATTAAGGCCTGTAAGGGTAGTTGAAAAGAATGTTAATCACCCCTCGCTCTTGTCTCTTTGTTGGGAACAGCACGCTGGCACGGCTGTGGCCGGGAAGGTTGTCGGCCGGCCGTTGTTCGTTGGCGGTGGCAATGGCGGTTGCTCATAATTAACCAAGCGACATGTCAACGCTCTTTCACGTTCATGTCCTTGCCATACACAAAGTGCCCATAAAGGAACGTCGACGACATGGATTTTGTCTTTGGAAGGGACCGAAAGCAAAGCGCCAGGATGATGGTTCCTTATCGGAACTCTTATCTAGCCGGTAATCCAGTTGGGCGCACTATCTGGATGAAGATGTTCTTCAGCTCGTTCGTTTTGAGGAAGGATTCGTTAGCGGCATAGTTGGTGGCAGTGGTGTCGCAATTATAAATGATCCGGCGACATTTAACACCTATGCGTTAGCACACCATACACACGATCGCAAAGTATTAATATTGTAGAAAATAAAAATACGAAACACAACATAACACTATACATTACACCCGGAAGCAGGCTCAGTTCAATAAGCAGTTTTGCACGGTAGAAATTGTTAATGCATTAACAATATGATAAACCATCAAATAAAACGTAACAGTTTCACACCTGGGCAAGCGTGTGGTTTACGGTCCGGAAAAAAAATACTGAGGCAAAAATAAAAACACGCTTTCATATCCCATTGCCGTCAGCGCGCTGTCATTGTTGTTTGCCCTTCGCCGGTGGCCATATTTTTTGCATTAAATCGTTCTTTATGTTCATTTCTTTATTCTCGATTCGTCGGGAGGTTCCGAAGAAAGCCCCCAAAAAGCCCGCAAAGCCCACCGACCCACACCTATTCAATCCCAATTTTACGACTATTTTTGCACTGATCCTGGATGGTTCTATTTCGGGTGAGTGACTATAAAAACCAAAGACATGGCAATGAAAGAACTTCGAACCACAGCCGGAAGAAAACGGAAAAGCTCGAGCTCGTTGAACGAACACACGGAGCGTGGCGTGAGCAAAACAAAAAAAAAAGCCACACACAACCTCGACAACAAAACATCGCGCCACCATGAAACCGACCGCACACAGATGGCCAACAAATATGGAAGCCTATAAACGTAAAACGCACATGATCTGAAAAGTAGAAGAAAAGAAAGTACATCACGGAAATTTGGTCGACCGTGCACACAACCAAACCCAACGCGTGTGTCCCCCGCCCTCCAAACGTCAACCGATCCCTCGTCGGCTGACGTCTAGCGGTGGACAGTCGTAAAAATGACCATTCCCCGCACCACACATACTGGCCGCCCTCGTGGCGAAGGGTCGCCGTTGGGACGGCAGCATTCAAGCGTAACGTACGTACCACATCACCACCACCACTGGGGCCGGGCTATCAGTTCAACATCATCGACATCGCATAGTTGTCGTCACCATCTCGTACCGTAATTTCCAGCGACATTAACTCACCTCGGTGGCGCTGGCAGCATATGGGCCGCCATGCCGCATGCCGAGACATGTGTGTGTGTGTGTGTGCATGTGTGCCGAAGTTAGGGGATGAAGTCACGGATACAGATAATATTTATAAATCACAGCCAATCAAGGCTTCCCATTCGTAGTAGCTTTTTTATCGCTGAGAAGTGTAGTGGTGAGCCGGGTGAAGAATATTTCAAACCAAAAAGGTGCAGATTGCGCTGGAACAGGGTTTTACAAGTTGAACGGACTATACAGCCGTTCCAATTTGTGGTAAATGGATTTTGAGAAAACTGTAATATTAAACTGTAAATATAGTATGTATATTTATAGCAAATTTGATTTTATTAAAAATTGAATATGTTACATGCATCAGTTCTTTATTCGAACAATCAATGCAACCCTCATTCGCTTTCCGTTAGTAGCGCCTAGAACAATTCAATGCTATTAACTTTCGCGAATACTTCTTATCCAATATCACAAACGCCACGACCTTATGAAACAATATGCCGAATAATATTTCCACCAACCAAAGAAAAAAAAACCTTTTATCTGATCGCATTTCTATCTCCGTTTATACGTGCGGTTGCCAACAATGGCGAACGAGGCGGGGAGCAAAAGGGATTGTGTGATGAATTCTTTTGTGGATTAGCACTCTACTAACTCCTTAAGCCCATGGGTGTTAGTGCCCAGGTCCGAGAACTCAATAGTCTGATAATGGGGAACGGGGCGAACCGGGTGCCTTTCCATCTAGTCTGGCTGTTCGCAGCGCCAGCAGCGCAAAGGGGCAGAGCAGAACGGCAGCGTGGGCAGAAACAGAAATGCCAAAGGACAGGCAAACTTTTCGATAATGTAGTTAAGGATTCGATGGACGGATAAACTTTTTCCACCGGCGCCACACTTCTCCATTAACAAGGCACGCTACAACCAACTCCATGCGTTTGGCGGCACAAGGGCCAAACAAACGGTGGCGATGGTCCGGGAGCACCCTATAAGTGCGACGGGTTGTTGCTGGGGTTATGGTTATCTTTTGTTTTTTCATTGGTTATTGATTAAATGAGATGGATTTGGAAAATTAAAATAATAACCGTACCAGTTACTGGTCGGTGTATGATAGTGATCATATTATGACTAAAAGAGTAGAAGTGATTGAATTTTGTAAAACTGATCTGTAAACTATGTTGATAGAACAACAAACTAGATGTTTTGAATACATTAGCTTAATGAAATGTATATTTTTGGGATTTACGTTGGATTCTGATAAATTCAATTGCTTATTCGGTTAAACAGCTACACAAAGTGAAACTTATTGATGTCTTGCAACGTAGTTGTGTTTCATAGCCATAAAATGTTCATTTTTATCATTGCAACGAATCTGAAAATCAATTTGCTAGCAATATCGATTATCCAGAGCAATCGATCGGTTCGATTAAGGTGGAAGAACACGTGACAAAATTTAAACTTAAAAGTAAATTCGACATTCGTTACTGTGGTAGACTTCCGTTGCTGGAAGTTGCTCACAATGCTACAAAGTAGATGACTGGACGACACTTATTGAATAAAACCATCCAAAAACATCGACATTGCTACGTCGAGACCACCATCATCCGGCACACCATCTACCATTCGGCAATCCTGTGTGGAAAAAAACACGAGTCCAGCACCAGCGGAAGGACGCTTCCAAGCTCATGAATGAATATTTTAAATATTAAAAGCATCCCCCCAGCAGTTCTGGCTCCGGCAGCCAAAACCGGGCTCACTTACTATACCGAAGCTGCACAAACACACACACGCATACACGGTCGGTTCGATAGCAGAAGTGAACGTTCCGAATCCGGTGCCCTTAGTGGCCTCTGGTGCCGGGGAGAGTGGTTGTAGTGAAATCAAAAATGAAATTTAATTTTCCGTCGCCCTTTCCGAACGAACGCACGGAGCGCGGCACACACTCACAGAGACGTAACGACAGATTTTCGAGCTCAAAGAAACTCTACCCAAACGCTTTTTCGTAGCACACCACACCCGGCACACCGTTTTTCCGCCCATCGACGACCCACACACACACACACACATATACACATATACACAAGATCGCTTTCCTTCCCTACTGGTAGGACCCTACATGCACACGGCCACGGTAACCATGATACTGCGGTGGAAATACTTTAGTCCTTCTTCTTAATTTTCCTAGTGATTATAAATTCTGCTTGTGGTTTAAAAACGAGCACTTGGTTGAGGACGCAGCCTTCTCCTACCGGCGCCGTTGCGGGATCCTGTGAAAAAGCGGCACTCTGTCTGTGTGCGGTACACGAAACGGCGTTAAAACTATGACGAAACGTAAAATGCATTCCTCTGCGGGCCGATGGCGGAGCGTCGAATGTTCTCGGGGCGGGTAAAGATTTCCGGCATTTCAGTTTTAGGGTTTACTTTTTGCTCACTCTCTTTCCCTCTCTCTCTCTTTCTCTCTCTCTCTCTCTCTCTCTCTCGCTCTATCTAGCTCTCTGACTCCTCCGGTTCCATTCATATTGTAGCCTGTCCTTGGTTAACCAATTTTCCAGCCGATCTGCACGGTGCAAGATCTCCAAGTGTTAAAGGTGCGGTTGCTCCCTGGTCGCGGCGCCAAACGAACTTCGTGCTACTAGAAGTGGAATCACAGATGCCAAAACGCGATGGTGAAACCGGTGGTGGCCAGAAAAGCAGGACGAGGCAGTAGACGACGGGACACGGGCGTTCCGTGGTTGCGTTTTATGAAATTTAGCGATGCTTAAGATATTGTCTCCCTTTTTTCTCTCGCCTGCTTACCCGTGGCAAGCGTTAAACCGCTCAAACTTTTTAGATGTTTTTTTTCACGCTTAGTGTGTGTGTGTGTGTATAACTGTGAGTAAGAGTGGGAGTGTGTCCGGAGCCCGCTCGATTCTTCCTCTCAATCCCGCCTTGGTAATTACACTTTCTCATCCCTTTCGTCTTTCTTCAGTCTAATGTTAAAGTAATTAAAATTTAAATTTGCACCGCACAAAGAGCAGACGTAGTAGCGAGGCCTCCTCCGTGCCACGGCTAGGTCGAGCGCGCTGTAGATTCACTTTACTAACTACCGGGCGCCTCCATTGCACTGGGCGTCTCCATCGGTGCTCCGGTTGGCGCTCATAGCTCATTGCGTTCGGTGCCCGAAGCAGTAAAATATATCAACTCTAACGCTTAAACGCGGCACGGATATGCGGCGGACTGGCTCACACTCCGCGCGTTTACTTCGCCACGCTTTTTGCTCTTACTTCACCATTTGCACGACTGAAACACCCAGCGAGCGCGCGGAACGGATGAAGCTTTCAAAGGCAAATGTTAATTCCTTTTCCGCTTTTTGCTAGCATTTGTTTTGCTTTTATTTCGTGCCTACGGACTGCACTACGCGGGATGAACGATACAAAAAAAAAACTAACGACACTCAACCTCAGATACCCCGCAAAGGCTAAATCTCGGGGCAGCCACTGATAGCAGCGAAAAGTTCGCGTTTTATTTCTTCCCCGCATTCGTCGTTGCACTCGGCCACTATCTTGAGTGGGAGAGGGAACTAGTTCCACTCACTAGCAGCACCAACCGACCGACCGGCGGGAAGATGTTTCGGACACTAATGGAAATATTTTAAACATTACAACTTTTAATTGTGTACCGATCCGGAGACACTGTGCGAAGCAAAGTAGGATCTATTTTATTATTACGGATCATTTACTACTTCAGGTCTGGTAGCTGCTTGCTCAAGCGTGCCGCGAGTTTGATTTCATTATCTTCCGACTCATTAATTTTATAAGACGCTGCAATGCACTTTCCGGGCTTAGCAAATTATGTACAAGCTGCTTTGAGTTCAGCAGTTGCTCTGCATGGGATAAAGACAACAAAAAACTCCTGCACAACAATGTTTGCATCGAACCGAAGTGCAAATTCCATAAAGGGATCTCAGACGCACATTTTAACCCAATCCAATCCGGCACAACTGAGAAACGAATTGTAAACGTTTTGCACCGTGATAGTGTTCAAGCGGACAGAACACACCGCGAACAATCTATCGGAAAAGTTTCCACCCTCTACACGCGCTATTCACACGCCACACGTTCGCAGCATTGAAAGAAAATTGAAAAGTAATTAGAAAACTTACAAGACCCACGTGTCCGTTCATTAGGGTGCTTCTTCGCGGACACTTCTTTGGTGCTGTCTTCTTTACGCTACATTACAACCACATCCGTACCGACCAACCGCCCCCGCCGCATCGGGAGCAACAGACAATTTGTATAGCAACAACGTCCCGTCGGAAACAAAAGCCAAAGCTCCGGTGGTAACGTGTGCACGAGCGTGGCTCGCCATGCGCGGGGGAGAGTTTTATTAGTATGAAACGAAATCAATTACAAAAGTTTTCGTTGCCCGCTCCATCCCACGCGCGGCACCGCCAACTGTTACCGTGTGTCACCGAGAAAATGCATCCTCTTGCTTGTCACGGTGCAGGTTCGCTAATGCATCTATTGCCTTTGTCGAACATCAATATAATGACACTGCTGGCTGGCTGCGAACACGAGGCAATCAACCTTTGCAGGGCGGATTTTTTGTTCGATTTTTGTACGAAATTTCCTATCAAACCAAACAAACGGAGTGGGTGGAATATTACGAAAAGTTATCATAGTTTGCGAACTACATAGTTTTATTTTATGCTAAATTTATTACTCAATCAAAGGGAACAGCAACACTGACACTTCATGTCAACATGTTCAAAGCGCTTATGCGTTCATTTCGACCTGGTGTCTATTTCGGTGTACTTTAGTATCGTATTACCATCTATGCCACTGTAGCATTTGGAATTGGTAATTGGTAGAGCGGATTTATGTACAGTAATTCCTTAAACCTTCGCATTTTTTTCAGATTAAATAATATGAAAGTATTTACTGAATTGTTTACATCTTGTGGAATTTCCAAATCGTGAATACACTATTGAAAATGAAATTCCTGATTTGTAATTTGCAATGACCAAACTTGAACCATACATACACCAGATTCAGGATAACATTCGTTCAACATCAGCGCAATGTTTTTACACTGGATTATCAAAAGCACATTATGCGGTAAAGATACACGAGAATTTCGCGAAATCATAATCAAATAGTTTTCGCATGATGAGAAAAGAATCGCTTTCCTTCGGCTACATTGCATCGCATCGATAAGAGATCGTTCCAACAGCTTTCGACGTCCAGATGTTCGTCATTAGGAAAAGTGATAATTGAACTGGTAATTTTCCTTGTTCTCGCGTTGATTTGATTCTTATTTCACCACGCGACGGACGCTTCAAGTTGGCCGATATCGATCGCTGCTGCAAGCAAAGTTCGTGAGCTAAAGGGAAATAAATTGATAGCTTAAGTTCTACTGAACTTCATTACAACTTAGTCACAATGGAACAGGGTTCTCCTTGGACAGTGTGTCATGTGGATATGTGGTCGCATCTTGGTCGAACAATCGCATGACTTACTGTTTTTCAGTGTCATACCTGGCAAAGAATTTCATTTTTCATGTCGTTTCAAGGGAGGGTTTTGAAACCTTTCAAAACTGCAAAGCTAAGATCCCTTACGCTGTTTACATGCGAGTACAAACGATAAATCCTCACAGGATTAACCACGACGATAGCTCAACGATACTTGACCCGTCCTACATGTCCGCTTCAACTCAACCGTACAATGGAATATGCACTACGCGCCCGTAAACCAATGCTAACAATACGCGTTTTCCCAGTGAGCTTTCATTTGGTTTAAATTTCCGAGGCTTTTGTGCTCATACGGAGAGAGGTACGGCACTCTCAAAAATCCACTTCTACAGCACACGGCTCCATTCGGTATGTTTGTCGTTGAATTAAAATGATTAGAAGGGCTTCACGGACATTCCGGTGCCTGTGTGTGTGTGTGTGTGTGTGTGTGTGTGTGTGTGTGTGTGTGTGTTATTTAAATAGCCATTCGAAAACCAGGGCCTGAGATAGCAGGGAACCCGAAAACAATCCGCAAATTTGTCTCACCCATCACAACACGGTAGTGTGTGCTTGGGGGAATTAAGAAAACCCGGGCTCATGTACATCCGTGTGGGGAATTTCCATTACGGAAGCAACGAAAGAATGACCTCAATTTGAGAGGCACGGTAGCGGAGGTGCGTGGTTCTACGGCGCATACAAACCCGGACGAACCCGTTCCCCGGTATAATGAAAAAAAAGGAGACTCCCCATTATAGGTACAAGCCGATGGGAATAATTTTGCAAATGTATCATTATTTTTTGGCACTTCAGAGGTGCTATCAAACCAAAGGCGTGCGCCAGTGTGCGCGGCCGGACTGAATGGGTTCGCTCTGCGTTCTGCGCTCTACATCAAACGGTGAGGCTCGTTCATTCGTGCACAGCATCGTCGTCCTTTCTGTTTCGCCAAACGGAACGTCGTACGCCAGCAGCAATCATCAGGCCGGAGGACCACCGGCACACGGTGGAGAGAGTTCATGGATAGTACATGAAATTCAAAATTATGCATACTTCCGAGTGCATCATGTGCCATCGTACGAAAGCAACCGCTCAACGCCGGCCGGCTGCCCACTATAGCACGGACGGATAGAAAGTGTGTAGATTCGTTTCTTCTACACACACCGTGCGAACGCACTGCACACACACGCAACCCGCTGGTGGGCGTTGGATCAGGGACAAGCTGGATCATTAGATGGTTGCGTTTGCTGGGTGGGTCGGGTGGAACCGGCCCGGAGGGGACGTTTCTGAGCGGGCCGGTAGCGACGCGACGTACTTTTTGCAGTAGCAATCTGCCCCAAATCGCATCTGCATTCCGACTGAGTGCCACGGCCGCCTGTTCCCGTCACAGTTGGCTTTTATTCGTTATTCCATTTAGAGTTTTCCCCCGAGGGGGGCGCATAGCGTGGTCCGCGTGCAGTGGATACCCGACGCAGCGAGTTATTGCTTTCGAAAACTTGCCGAACACTGGGATTACAATGCACGCGGTGTTGGACAACTTTTTGACCGTTGTCTCAGAAACACGTGTTACGTTTGGAAAACAAAGGTGTTCCAAACTCGGGCTAAGAAGAGTTGCGCTGTATTTTTAAGGCTACAATTAGTTTGTAGCTAAGTTTCTATAAGTTTGTGACGAGGTACCTTCAATGACAATGAAAATTGTTTGATAATTTTTAATTTCTTTATAATAAGCACATTGAAACAATGGAGATTAGGTTGCTATAAATCAAATCCAATAGATCTCTTCATTATTGCTCGAATATGAATAATTAACCTATTTCGCATCCATTTCGTCCCGTTGTCTAGCGCTGCGGATGGTGCTAGCAAAAATAGTTCGCGACGAGCTTCTGTCGACGATTTTGTCCGCTGCAAACAGCGCTGTGGATGTCCATGTACGACGCATCTTCGGACGCTCCTCACATGTTGCCGCTATGTGAGACCTGCCGCTCTATTAAACCCCCTTCGAAAATGTCATCATGGTCAGTCAGATTGACAACGCGAGGCGCAAAAAATGGGATGAGACTCCACCAAACCGAAATGAAATTTCGTCCATAGGAAACAATATTGGAAAAGAGCGCTACCGTGGGCGTACGTGCGTGCGTGGGAACGTATGGTCTAGCAAGTGGCGTATGAATCGAGGGACCTGGAAAGCATTCCGGCACATAGCCCGCCCTTCGGTAGGTTTTGACCATGGTAATGAGAGGTGCATCTTCAACCGTCCGACAGATAGTGCAACGAACCCAACATTCTGTGAAAAAAGCACTCGAACGCAACGCTCAAAGCGTTAGAAACGTGTTTCGGGATACGCTTAAATTTCAGGACAATTGTCTGCTGTACCGTAAACCTCGGAAATCGGTTTATTACTCGAAGCGTTATGGAGGCGGTTAACTTGGTTGCAGGTGGGTAAAAAGTTTACCAAAGCTATGTGTCGTTCGATGAATTAATCGCAACAGGCAACAGGGTAAGTTTCGAAATAATTTACACAAACAAGATCCATAATTATAGCGATCCAACACGGCACGGTGACACGGTCATGATTCGCATTAGGTTTTCGCACTGGTACACCATTTTCCATTAGTCCACTTCACACGCGTTTGACGCATTGCAATGGTGCATTTCCGGTCTCCAGTTCGGTGTACACACACAGATTGCTCCGTTGGCATACATTCGTCATGCAGCCATATGATTGGATGTTTAAAGCGAGTGAAAGGACGCTCGAATTGACGGTGATTGATGTATGTGTAGTTTTGAAAACAATCCAGCGTGTTCATAATTAGCATACGTTCATCACTGTAAGTGATATTAACGATTGGAGGGGGGGAAATGACACAATTGCACCAAAAGTTCCAATATTTGGTTACTCTATGTTGGCACCTTCAGTTTGGGAGGTAAGTAAGAGTTTTAGAGTTATTCAAAATAATGTTATTGTAATACATGAATGTACATTAAAATAATGATTATATCAATTCAACATTTTTAACTTAGTTCCAATTAGTTCACTCGAGACATAAACGTCAACTTACGAAACCTCATATTACCCTGAACTTCGCTAGTATGGGAGACCTGTAGGTAAGGGTGCTGTTCAACTACATCCAAATTCCAGAAATAGCCTGCACCCGTTTTCATATCCCCGAGTTCGGGCTTGAGAGTGAGCAATCGAGTAAAAACATGCTCCTTTCCGACGCGGATACGGTTAGTTAAAAGGTAACATCAAATGGAGCCGTAGCAAAACACTCTACTCGATTAATAAACAACCACATATGCACACACTCACTTACACCGACCGGCATCGCACGAGCGAGGACACTCCGAGTTCTGTCAAAATCCCAACCACGAGCAACATGTTGGGTGCACGATGGCGCCCACGCATGCAGGCAACAACGCCGGCTCGGGAGAGGCTTCGGAGAAGAAGCCCGACCCGTAATCGATTCTCTCCGGTAGGTAATTTGAATTATGCTGGCACTAAACTCCCGTTCAGTGCTCCGCAGGCAGCGTACCGTGAAAAAGGGAGATGCCCACCCCCGGAGCGGAAGCTGTTTTGATGCGTCGCAAGCTCATCATCTCATTGTTATAGCCGATTGTGTTTGTCGTACCGAGCTGCGCAGCCACGCACATGCACACACACACACACATACTTCATTGCCCCAGCCGAGCATCTGAACACAAAACCACTATTGCATTTGAATGCGTTCATCGAAGCGATAAAGCGAAATATGCGCCAACGCCGCTTTGCTACTCACCCTTGGCACACATAGCCGCACATACACACACACACACACTCGCATACGGGGCGCGCGTAGACATACATACAGTGTGCGCTCTCAGTTGCTCGGCAAATTGAATTATAAATTATTCTAATTAATTGAAGCGCAATCAATTAGATTCATAATTTAATTACCTCCCGAATGTGCCGGTGCTGAGGCGAAACACAAACGCAAAAGAGCATACGATGCGCAAGCGCACCGCGGGGCGATGGGGACGCTTTTCCGCCCTGGCTGGGTCAAACGCTGCCCACTGCTGGTGCTGCTGGTGCTGGCGCTGGTACCGCTTCAGGCCACACACCAACCGGCAGAGAGTACGATGATGAACTCGAGAACGTTTGTTGAGTGTGTCTAAGGCGTTACGACAAGCGCCGGCGGCGGAGCGCTAGCGTTATTCGGCGTAACGTGTGCGCCTTCCGGAGTTTACGTTGCCCTCCGGCTTCATTAGCATCGACACGTGTCCTGCATATACAAAACAGAGCCATAAACTCGGCAGCGCGCCGGCATCACACCCTGCGTGCGCTGGGAGCCACCGCGGAGACACGCGGGCCGTGGGCTCGTGAAATGGGATCGTTACCAAAGATTGGCTATTAAAAGAAAGATTTGTTCGTTCCCGAACGGAAGGCGACAAGCGGCTCTGCCGCTACCGTGCACTACCGCGTTCTCATCCGCATGTCAAAGGAGTTTGTTTTTGATGCGAAAATTACATTTATGTACAACCATACGACAAGCCATTAGCGGTGTAACGAGTGTCGATAAAATTTCGAACTTGTGACCTTTTCCGTATGTGTGTGTGTGCGTGATAAAGAAAGAAAGAGAGAGACTGATACAGAGAATCGGAAATTCAACGCTTCGCTCAAGGCTTGTTTTGGCTGGAACATGGCGGGCTAGAATCTTAAGATCCCTGATGTAAAGTAATTTTTGAAAACTGTCGTCTAATTTTTCCAACGGCCATAGCAAACACCACACGGCCGTAGAAGGCTAATGTGAGCCTCGCTAATAAGTATGGATGGTTATGGTTCGAGAACATATTGGAGCTTTACAAGGTTCTTACAACTTGCATGGAGCGATTTCTGGGGAATGTGGTTTGAATTCGCTTTATCAGATTAACTACAACGAATGGCCAAATGAGATCCCCAAATCTGATATCCTTATGAGGCGTAACATAAAATTAGCGCTGAACATATTTTTGAGTGTTAATCGTGAAGCAGAGTTGTGATAATTTGGCTCATAAAGTAGCGGAAATGAGAGATTCGTTTTGGATAGTATTATCAGGATATCAACAAATGTTTATGAAGTTTATTTAAATTTAAATAAAGCTGATTTTATGATCATCGAATGCAACTTCTGTCTTTCGCTTGCTTCTGTAATTTCTTCGTTAAAAACGTCAGTCTGTCCATTGCTACCGGATGTCCTGGGTATGGTCCAACTTTTTAAGAAATCTTCCGAATCTTCTACAAATCGTATACTCGCAAGGAAAACAGTAAAAATCGAGGTAAATTAACAGTAATTACAAACAAGGATTGGATTTTCGAGAAGCAATATATCGTTTTTGCATTACTGATGGTGTATTACCATACAAAATGGCAATAATGATGTACAATAACGTAAAAATAATGTCAAACCTTCAGACTGATGTGTAACGTCCGCCATGCCGAATGCGTGTGCTAATGCTACAGGAAACGTACGCAACGCACAAATCATGACGCAATCGAACGCATATCATAACACGTCAACAATCTGCCACATAATGCTACACTGTGGGTGGCTTCCACGGGCAGCATCACCACCATCATCGCCCGGTCGTGCCGCGGGGGATAAATGCGGCACACTTACTGTCAAATTAAGCACAGTTTGATGGTGCTTAACCACGCATTGAAGCTTCGTTTTTCACGATCCGGTTAGCAGCTGCCGCAAAATATTGCATGTAAGCGACGTTGTTCGCGAGACTTTTTCCTACCGCAGCAACGCCGCCCACTCGCGCCGCCACCCGCGCGCCATCCTCCGCCGCTCCGGGAAGTCAATTTTCAGCGACTGTTCTTTCACACGGACCGGCCGAAAAGCCCGCCCGGGTCCGCATATGCGCACATACACACACCGCACCAAACTTCCGGGTGCATCCGATCAGATCGCAACGCCGAACAACGATAATGAATCCTGTGGTCAGCGTTCGCTTAGCTGGTGGTCGTACGTCGATACGCAGCGAGCAGCAGCTGCTGGTGTGCGCAGGCATGACAATCGGGTTTTTCTGCACAATATGAACCCCCTACGCCTGTTCGTGCTGCCGCCACTCGCACCCTGTTCTTTCGGCACCGCGTCAGTCTGGATGTAATGGATCGAGCTTTCGGGGACGAGATAGTTGCCCACCTCTGTCATCGTGCGATCTCGCAGCACGGTTGGGAAGGGCAAGTGAAGGCGAAAAGCGTCACGACCTCGGTATATCGATGGCGGCTGGCAGCGAGTGTTGCTATAGCACTACAGCGGCAGCTGGGGCAGTAGTACCTCTTTCAAAATGCATTAAATTTACGTTATGCACATGTTCCAGCGAAGGGGGACATTATTAAAATTTATGCATATATCGTGGTTTGTGCGAGCAAGAAGCACGGCCCTCACGCGTTCGCTGGGCGGTGGCGGGTGAGCGTTGGCAAGGTGCGCCGGTGGGTGGTGCGAAAATACGATGCCCGTTCCGAATGCGGCAGCCGGGCACTATTAGTGCAAGATGGGAATGCGTGCCCCCGCAGTTCAGACAAAACCATTACGTACCAGCGTGCATAACGTGGCGTTCCCTGTGGAGCACTTCTTACGCGAACGCCACCATCAAGGGGATCCCATCTACTCCACAATGCGCTTCGGAGCGCGCCGAGAACGCGATATTAACGCGAGGAGCATAGAGCGAGAGAGAGAGAGAGAGAGAGAGAGAGAGCGGCAGCAGAATTCAAATTGCAGGATCCCCCAATGCACGTTGGTGTCGACATTTTCTTTTTCGGCTTGCCGCTTGAGAAGCGAGATAGGCAGCGGGCAGAAATGGTTGACCTCAAAAATTATGTCATAAATACGGTCCGTTGCTGGCAACGGGGTGGCCGAACCCAGCGAAAGCAGTATTGAAGTTGGCACACACACACACACACACACATACGCCCCCGTGTATATCTGCACACGACTGGCGCGGCCTCATAAATTATAATTATAAAATAGTACGATCAACATGATTCGATTCTAACAATTTTGCAAAACGCGAAAACTCGATGCAGCCACTGTCGTGCGCGTGAAAGCCAAAATCAAGATATGCCACCCCGGACCACGATCGGCACTAATAAATAGCCGCCATCGCGGGCCCGCAACCAATTTTGATCGATCGCTTCCACGGGGGTACGAAGAAACCGTTCCGTTGCCATCGCATCGCATCGTGGTCGTGGAGTCGGCTCGGAGCGGAGACTCACGCAAAATTAAAGTACATTCTGCTATCGAGTGGGCGCCACAATCGAGGACAACTGGAGCGCGACACGATAAGTTTTAGCTGCGGGTATTGAGGACACGACAATGAAGGATGCCGATGGCACACACACGCGCACTCACATACACGAACTGCACGAACTGGACTGTATTAAATTCAATTAAAACGACTCACTTCTAATGAAATAAAATTGGGAAAAATTCACCCGGTGCATCCCGATGGAGCGTCCAGCGGCGAAGGACATTCGATCGATGGGACCACTCACTCATGTATTTATATTAACATTTTAATATCAATTATCGATTAAGTGATTTCGCAAATTATTGACCTGCTGTTCTAGTCGACTGCGGGTCAGCTGGACAGCCGGTTCCATGCGAAGGAAGCTGTTATGGTGTGCACGCGGAGAAAGCATTAAAATTGCACACCACATGCTGTAGCCCCCACGACACAGCTGCATTAAAATCGTGCGTGTGCATCATCTGCGTGGGTCGTCCATGTATCGTGCCGGCCCTCGTAGCAGACAAAATTCGAATACGAGCCAAACGGTCTCTCACCTCCCCATCCGGTGGTGGAGGGGGTGGTCAATTATTGCAGCCATCGCCGAAAGTGCATTCCGCACCGGGGGGTGGTGTGGCTGTGGTGTGGTTTGGCAATAAATTATTTATGATATGTCGCATTCGCGCATCCCTCCAAGGTAGCTCCGGTGGTGGCTGCACGGCGATCGAATCTATCGACTGACAGCACCACCGGCGGGGAAAATATGGGCTCCGGCAACGCTGTGCGTGTGTGAGTGTGCGGGTGTGTGTACGATGAAGAGAAAAATCGCGACACGTGGTCCGACCTTGTGCTGACGTGCGGTGGTGGGAGGCGAGGCGGCAGAACCGCACGGTCTATGTAATTTAATGCGGACAACCCATCAGGCGGTCGTGGCTCTAATGGTCACGTCTGGATATCAACCGTCCGATGCACACCGGTGGCCTACTTTGAGACAGCCCCGCGCAAATCGGAGGCTTCCCGGAGGGACAAGTCACCGGGAAACCTCGTTTTGGATAAACATATCACTTTCAAAAACCCCACTGAAGGGATAATTGGGGGCGGCTTCTTTCGAAAATGGGATTTCTTTTTTTTGATGGACGAGATTGGGTTTGGGTGAAATCGGAAAATTGACGTAAAATGTGATACGTTATTTAAATGCAAATAATAATATTATGTTTGCAAAAGAAGTTGCATGTGTCGGGATCATGTTGCAGGTCGTGTGCCGCGCCATTCGTGTTTGTGTGCATGGTTGGGAAATTTTATAACGAATATACACCAGGCATGGCATATGACGACATACGGCACGCAGTGACAAAAACGACTGTATCCAATCAAACCCAGCACTGTTTCGAAATAAAGCAAAATAAATTTTAGATAATTCCATTCGAAACATGTGCGATCGCAAAATACTCTGCTCACGCTTCATTAGTATCGTGATGTTTTCATACGTTGCACACAGATCGGCCTCGACGAGTGCGGCGGAAGCGAACGGGTTCGTTTAAAATTGTTCTAATCCCGATCGAAATCCTCACGCGATCGTGACTGATATATACCGCCGCGGTTCGTTTGAATCGAACGCATTTGAATTCAGTTTCGGCACCGTCATTTTGGCCACAACCGAGGCTGCTCCTGTTCGCATCCTTCGCGCAAGTTGTACAAATAAATAAATTCCACCAGATTTAACGAATTTTCCACCGCACCGAACGGCGTCGGGTGTCCGTACCTTACGCGTGTGCAACAATGGCGCGGAAAAAGCTCCGGTCAGTTTTTGTGGCACAAACGGAGCGGAGCCGTTTGGGAAGCGAAAAGCTAACCTATTTCTGAGCAGCTTAACGCACCACCACTACCCGAGGCCCGCCGAGCGCTGTTTTCCGGCGAGTTTTGCGCAGACATCTTCTAATTGCTATCGATTCGGTTTGTCGCAAATACAACAAAATCGACATCGCGGCCCTGCAGCGAAAACAGGCGCCGCTGCAAATCTCCTCCACCGAGACCGAGGACGGACAAGGGAGTGCACGAAAAAAAAAAAAAGGAAAACCATAATAGGATATTGCTCACGCCGCTGAAGCAACATAAAAGAATTGCGTTTGCATCGCTCGTTAAGCTTGGCGCAAGAGATAAATCTCGGCCACTTTCGAAAACAGCACTGCACTAAACGAACCGTCCAACCGGCCCGGTACGGGCGCTCGCAGCAAACGCAATGCCCACGACGGTAGAGAGAAGCGAACAAAAAAAAAACGCCGACCAAAATCGTGGTCTCGTCCGCGAGCAAAGTCGGCATCGCACGGGTCCCCTCGAAATGAGTCCGGACACACGGAAGGACGCAAAAATTTCACGCCGCATCACGCAAGAACCGCGCAAGGAATCATTCCGGCGAGCGAAACTGTCCAAATACGGGAACACCAACTACAATCACAATCAACTCGAGCACCCCGCCGCGTGTGCATCATCGTGGCTTCTCCATCGTCAGGGCTATTGTCATGTGGATTTGCCCGTGCCACCTCCACACCACCGTGTGTCGTCCCGACGCCCACTGCAAGCCGCTGGTTTTTTCTCTCTCTGTGGGCGTGATTTACGTTCGCGATTCTGGGATGAAAAATATTTTTTGAACCGTCATGCCATGCAAAGGCTGGACGGTTGGAGGCGGAGGGGGCCCCGAAAGCGAAGGTGAGTGTGAAAACAACCTCACTCCCCCACAATATCGCGCCGAGTGAGAACTAGTGCCACTAGCGACCGAGGGCGATCGGCGAAAGACACGATGCTACTACGCTTGAAATTCATGCTATTCCCGTGAAAGATTGAATACTTGAGCACACACTCAGGAATTATTGATATTAGTTTTGACAGCGCGGGGATTATGTTCTATCCAACTGCATTGGAAATTGTTTCAAATGAAATTTTAGTGGTGTGCCTGACGTGGGAGCACTGCGGATGGACAACTAAGGTGCAGTTTTATGGTTGAGTCAGCGCATTTTAAGCCAAATTCAATTTTTCATCCACTTATCATATTCTTGGAAGCGTGTTAGTGAGATTGCTGTACAGCTTTTATGATATTAAAATTACAAATGAGATTGAGGGGTTTTGAACATTTGAAAAAATTTCAAACTTTATATTTTTGATATTTTTTTTTAAATTTAGTAAAAATGTATAAGAATATATTATGCTGCGAATTGGATGAAAAACAATGGATTCATTTCTTACAAGCCAAGATGCAAAGTTTACATACAACGTTCAAAGCTTCCTGTATTATGTTGTTAACCAAAAACATAAACACTCTTTCAGCGATAGAGTGTCCATGTGTGACCCACCATGTGTCACCAACGAACCAGCAACCTATACACTAACGGAGTTTCTAAACCGTGTGGTAAAATGTTAAAATTCAATAAAAAAATTCATTGATTGAAAATGAGCAGCCCAGCCCCGGAGGACGCCCACACGCTCTAAAACTCGACCCACCAAAAAAAAAACGGCTTGGCTTTGAACACGGCTTCGGGTTGCTGGAAGGTGCAACCATCCAGCATATTTGCGCTAAATCCTTCCAATTTTCAAGCCCCAAAACGCTCTGTTCAATCTTTGCACGGGGCTGCGGGCTCGCACGAAGCCAATCCAAGCGAAGGTTGATGTTTTCGCCAAAAACCGATGAGATGACGATACGCGCGCAGTTTTGATCCAATCATTTCACGGCTTCCACCACACCACACCAGGCAGTCCCCGTGTCGCAGGATCCAGCCACGGTACGATATCCAATTTGCTGTGTTCTAATTTTAAGAGCATTTTTTTCTCTGTCGGAAGAAACGTTGGCTCAGCGCATTGGTTCTGGCGGAACGAGACAATGGATGGGAGCGATGGTTTCCGTTCTCCGCTTGTTTGTCAAACTGAGCACCACTTTTCAGCGCACTTGTCTCAACGACCCAACGACGACCCAAGCGAAAGAAGCCTTCGCAAAATAAACCGGAGGAGGTAAATGACGCTTTACACCGCCGCGCGTTGGAAAAAATATTTTCACACCACCAAATGTAGACGCGCGTGTAGCAATATGTTCCACGTACAAAGATGCTTTTTTTGTATCTCCATATTCTGCCTACCGGCCTCCACCAACTAGCGCGTGGCTCGGTGATAAGTTCCAAACAATCTCACTGCCATAGCACACCTCAAAGTCAAGGAAACGACCCCGCCGTTCGTCCGGCTGAGAAGGGAGAGAGAAAAAATATTGATTGTGACAGTAATTCCATTCGATTTTTCATCCAATACCACGCGTCATATGGTCCTGCCAGAATGGTGCTGATGCTGCTGCCGGGTTCGTCCGACGCTTCATCGAATCGGAATCGGGTGTAAAAAATGGCGCTGCTTCGTCACACCATCCCACGGGAACCCCTCGCCCACCTCGGCTTCCCTTTCCTCTAACTCCTTTCCTCTCTTTCTCTTAGTAGGAAACCGTCGATGTGTGTTCGATAACTTTTTCGCCAAACGTCAAACAAAGGCTTCGATCTTGCCTCGCGATGGAACAAAGCACGCAAAAAAAAAAAAGAATCAGAGAAGATAAATTCACTTCCCGCCTGTGCCTCGCAGCTGCTGTGGGCTCGTGGCGGTATAAGACACGGTTCGTAGGAACCAGAGTGGCGGAGCTCGACACTCGACGAAGGTATACAATATTTGAAATTAACACCTTCCGGTGTCGTGAAAAATTGTTTCAATAAATCAGCATAGCATTTCGGATCGGATCTCAGGAACGAGAAAAAAAAGCACATGCAACAAATGGCCTCGCAGAGATGTTTCGTTCTCACGCTGTGATTCGCCAAATTACAGAACGGTTTAGCTGCTTAGTGACGATGGCGACGTTGATTCGCACTGAGCAGACTTTCGATAATCTATTGTTATTTCGGTTTCAACGTGTTTTGTTAAAAAACCTAGCTAATAACCGTGCGGAGATATATTAAAATCAACGAAGTAATTAAAACGCAGCAAAATGTTCTCGAAGTGGACATTATTCATAACATCTACGGTTTCACTATAAGCTGCTTCACTTTTAACATCCAGCGTCGCCCTTTGGACCGGTTATACAACACGTTCCCATCGATATTCACGTTATTTATGATCCAATTTACAATCTATCGGGGTCTTTATTGCATATCGGCGGCAGGAATTGGTAGCTACAGAATGTATAGAGTATCATAAAGTCGTTAAGACACCCAAATGATACCACTCTTCATTTAAATTTATTGCGTAATCTATTCCTTGTTGTGGTCATGGTGGCATAAAACAATCAGCGCCTTGGAGGGAGACACTGAAAAAAACTGCTTCGGCGTCAATTTTCTCCCCGAACGATTCGCCCGATTCCAAGGACCACCTCCGAAATGGGTTTTCAACTTGGCTTTCAAGCAGCTCATCGGTACGTGCCGGCAACAAAAAGAAATTGCACTCAGCTTCGGCACCATTCAAAATGGAAGGAAGGGTGGAATGATGAAATTGTGTGCGCGCTCGTGTGTGTGTGTGTGTGTGTGTGTGTGAAGTGGCCCGAATAATTTTGACAATTTACCCAAAGGTTAACGAACGTTACGGATTAATCATGTGGAACTTCGTAGCCTACCTGTTACCACACTCTCGAATCTAGTCGAGCAACTAACACGCAGCTTATCGCCTATCAATGACAGCAGCATACTAATAACGTTCCCTCTTTTGTTCGACATGATGGATCCACAAAAAAGGCAATATCCTTTTTGCAGCCACTCTCCGTGTGGATGGAGCGGCGTTCCGACCGACGATTCCAGCCCCCTCTACCGGGTAGAACCGGGTAGAAATGAGAATTTGAGTGTTATACCAGCCGGGTGAATGGGGTGCGCTCGAGAGGTCGGAATACTGCCAGAACACATTTTAGCACATCACGTTCCTCAAGAAGATTATGATCGTCATGTGTAAAGCGTCGTCCTTCTGCCTTTCCCCCCTGAACGCGCCCGAGCCACTGCTTTGCTGCCAGAGCTCACAGTAATACCATGGCAATGCACTCTGCTTCGCTCGAGACACTCCCACACCACAACCGGCGCTGGCTTCGGAGGAAATTTCCTTCGTCGTGTGCCAATGAAATTTGAAGCATTTCTTAGTGAAGTGGCTCGTATCATATCCCACCCGCACTCCCTCGCACGTCGATCACATTGACGATTGTCGAAGGCACCGGAAAACCAGAGCTGCTGTACGAGGAATCACTACTTCTTCATCATCCACTCGATGATTGACGGATATCGAACCCGGAACTGGCACGAGACCGAGGCACGGTGCGTGCGTACAGTCGCTACTGTCGTCGAACTCACACACACTCACCTACACACCCACACACACACACTCAATGGAGAGGTCTCAAAAGGACGAAAGAAATTCTTCACGGAATATCGATCCTGTTGCTGTGGCAAAATACTTACATCATTAGTTTGCACGCTGGATGACGCCGGTGGTGCTGAATGCTTATGCGATTATTATTACGAACACGAAGTCGCCATTGGGAGGGATACCGCAACCACCATGAGTAGGTCGGGGCGCTGTGGTTTGAGAAAAACTTGATTGCTGGAAGGTTTGATCCTTTGTCAGGTCGCACCGGTAGCACGTTTTACAATTTGAGCAGACGGACACTACTTTTTAGAGGGTAGAAATAGATGAAGAATTCATCAATGCGTTTTGCATCGAAGAAGTTAAAAACCGTTCTGCTTGATAGATTAATTTTAAATAATTAATCTTAAACTACTCAACACTCTCAAATTAATCGAGCAGGAATATCACTTCAGCAGGCGGAGGATACCGTCCGCAACGGGGGCAGAACTTATAAAATGGATTATTTATTAGATTCTTCACACAAAAACGCTGTATCAACGCTCGATAACCGAATTTGCCACCTAGCGAGATAATTGAAGCACAATTCGTCCCGAAGCACTTACGCTGATATGTTGCCCAGCGGTCGGAATGACGGAAGCGTAGCAAGCGTCGGCCCCACGTTTCCGGAAAAACGATTCAATTAGTATCCATCGAAACGTGGCCCGCTTCGCTCGCCGTTAAAATCGTCAAGTCGAGTCGCTCCGAAAATTTAACCCCTTTTTAGGCAAAAGAGCTATAAAGCGCCGGTTGGGAATTCGAGATAAGAAATTAGAGCAATCATTGGCGAAACTGCTGCCGACGATTCCCGCACCGTTCCCGTCGGTTCTCCGAGACGTTCTCTCCGGTGCTACCGCTCAATTTGTCAAGCCATGACACACAAATACACACGACGGGCGCAAGGCACACAGCACACAGTCCTTCCTGGCAATCAAACCGGCAAACGATTTCCGGACCTTCCCTGTCGGCGGTGAGTGTGAGCAAGGAGCGAGAAGAAGGACGGCTGTCGACCGTTCCCCGGCAAAGAAAGTCATTTCTTATCCTTTTCGGTTTAATGTATCATGACTAATGATCCGAATTCGCAGGAAAACACGAATCCTGGCAGCTCTCGATGGTGGCCAGCTTAACGGATTTCGGGTGGATGACGCTGGAGCGAGCGAGTGCACACCGAGTAGGAGATGTTCGCTTTCTCCGTCCCGGGCTTCGATCCGTTAGAACGAATTAATAATTCAGTGCAGTGCCGGAGGGAGTCATGAAAACTATTTTACCGACTGGCGAGCAACGGAACACACACACAAACCCATGTGCGGTGCCTGCAGACAGCCAGCGTTGTCAGAAATTGCCGACCAGAAAGTTAAAATAACATTCCTAGACCTCCGCCACCATCACGGAATTTCGTTGCGAATCAAACCAACGGCGCGCAACCTACAAGGATTGCATTTTTGGTCATCAGAAAGCTCACTGCGCTGATGCGCTTGGATTCCATCGAAAGGAAGAAAATGCTTTTAGCTTTTAGCCTTCCACTGTACCATGCCTTTCTGGTGTTGCATTAGGAAAGGACGCCACAGTAGCATCTGAAGATCATTTAAATAAATATATTTATTTCACGCACAACCAAGCTAGGTGCAATGAGGTATGACTACAGCACAGGATCGCGTTTGCACGCCACCGCTGCTACCATCTTAGACGGTGGTGACATTTTAGACGCTCTCCAAACGTGCGAAACATCAAAGGGAAACCCCTTCAGAGGGAAGTCTTTCGCAACCTTTCGAAAAGTTTGTCACAGCTTTCAGACATCCGTAGCAATAGGAACCTCTCAACTATCAGGTAGCACTCGTGCCTGAGGAAAAGGGAGCAGCGCGAGAAAGCGATTCCAACACCAAACAGACCTACAATAAAGGTTAGCTTCTGGAAAGTTGAAGCTAAGACTGGCAGAGTTTGAAAAGTTACTCAAACGATTACACTTTCCGCAACGCAGCGCCAGAGCGGGAGGGCGAGCGGGAGTCATTTGTGTAGAAACATCTGTCAAACACGAAATGTTGCGTAGTCTGTCGATTCAGTTCATTAAGCAGAAGACGCCTTTGTCGTGTTGCGCTACAAATACAGCAAAACTTTCTCCGGCAAACTTACTCGGGGCATTATTGTACACGTGAACCGTAGTATGAGTGAGAGATAGGGAAAGACAGAGCGGTAGAGTGAGAGGGAGTATGAACGCGGAGAAAGCGGTTCTGAAACGTAATTATATCCGGTGTAATGCTACAACACGGACTCGGATACATAACAACGTCCTACAGCGATAAAAGCTTTCTTTTTTTCTTATTCGACGCGCTGTCGTTACTCTTGTACATTCCCCAGAAAACTGTCGACGACCAATTAATAGTCTGTTCGTCCGGTGAGCCATATCAAATGTCACATTTGGTGGCCACTTGATCATTTCGCCAGACTGCGCGGCCGTGGACAACCGTGTCGAAACAATTCATATTCGGCTAATGGTTATAATTTTACACCATTTGCCGTCCATTAATGAAAGTGTCGCAACATGGCGGAATGAAAGCTTGTACGAATCTCGCATTGAATTAGCGGAAGTCGGGTGGATCGGAAACGCAGCGGAATATATTTTGACACCACTTGTGGTCACCTTGGCTGTTGGTCCTCCGCTGGCGACAACGTACCTCCCAGCGGTGGGGTAGAACATCGCAAACGACCGCAAACAAATGGGATCGGAAAAATAACGCTATACGACGAGTTGAGCCCCAATGATTGGAATGAGTGTGCACATTATTACACCTTCTTTCATGCGCGATCCCCGTCGGTTCGGTTTTGGGGCAGGTGTCGTAGTAAGAGCGTCCAGTATGCGGACCTACCTCACCGCTCTATAAAATGCGACACAACCCAATCGCAACCCGTAACACAAGCTTACCCTTGCTGAATGTAGAGTATATGCTAATGTTAATTTCGATAGCAGCGGTAGCGAAAGTCACTGACTGCTGGCACCGTTTGTAATGCGAACCTTCCACCGACGCGAACACACCCACCCCGCGTGCCACTACTATTACTCCCAAAAGAGAGTATTATAAATAGTGGGCCATCAATCAGTGCTGTGAGTATCGTTTCCCATTCATTCATGCATTCTTCGCCGGGCGCCTAAACACAGCCGAATCACGCGGAAGCCTTTAGAGAAACTTTGGCTTCAGTTACTGTTCGTGCTCACACCTCACCCCCACGGTGCGCCAGTTCCCTCTGGGAGCGACAACACATTTCTTTAATCAACACAGCAACAACTAGGCTTCCGTGGCCGTTGGGGAGGGCGGGCGATTGCATGGCGACGGTGGTCACGGCACGACAGCTAATTGTGATTGGAGTAACTAATGATATGCCATAACAGTAGTTATTAGGCCATTTTTCATGCAAGACCCAGACCATCACCCGACCCGCTTGACGGGAATATGCGAAAATTTGAATGCAAACAACCAGCTACACTCACTATCAGCTAGTTCGCCTATTTACGGACTGACTACTGAAGGCAGTTCGTCGTTAGGTCGACACACAATTCGCAAATGCCTCCCATCAGCATCGCCATATTTCAGACCTTTGGTCGCGCTTGTGAACATTACCCCGCACATCCATTAACGACGCCAAAATGTCACTGCTATTCTACGTCATGCTCAAGATAAGTCACAAATACTTGGCAAACTGGAACGAATTCAATTGATTGATCAGCGCACGAGATAACTTTCACACGGGAATCGCTTCACACGTTGCTGAATAATTTAGATCCGAATAACCACACTAAGAATACTTGAAGGGAGTTGTCGTACTGGGCTAAGTTTTAATGTAGGACACGCGGCACACGAGCGTAAATGACAAACTTACCAAACACAATCGGAACTTGGAGTGAAGGAACTGTATGCACACTCCAAGAGAGTTCCGTGCGGCGATAATTGTATTTGACGGATTGGTTTAACACTAAACATCTAACTCTGGTGCTAAATTAATTAGCTGAATTGATTGATTGATGATGAACATTCAGTCATTTGTTAGTATGGTTGAGTGGCTTTCGATTAGCGCACGAGCAACTTACGTTCATAACTATTCGTGACACTTTCGTGTAGTGTAACGTTAAGCGACGCCACCGACAGCGCTTCATTAATGTTCCAAAATATAGAGCATTGTCTGCTTGATTTCAAAAACAAATCCAAAATCAAGTAAAAACACGTGCTTTGGAATTTGTCAAAATAACTGCAATATTGGAATATTTCAACAGTTTAGGATAACACCTATCGCTTTTGAAGACAAACGTTTCCTAAAAGGAAGGACGCTTTCGTAAGAGAGCGTTCGTAAGAGAAATAATAGAAAGGCCAGTTGATCGCGATGCTGGAAGGATCGTTAATCTCGATAACACTAGATTACAAAATGCTAGTAGGCAGAGAAACTGATTAATCAGTATCAAATTGATTTCTTAATTCTGTTACTGTTATTCAATGTCAGAAAAGTGCTGCTTTCGAGAATTACTCTACCAGTACTCCTGCTTTCAACGATTTTGAGTGCTGTTTACAGAGTTACAAGACCGATTCCAAAATATGCCTGCATTTCAAATATACGAGTGTTTGACAGGAGGATCTAACACGCTCGGCGTGGTGCATTAAAATTTATGTTTATTTATATTATTATCATGTCTCGCCACCAAAGCTGTCCATAATACCTCCCTTCCTAGACAAATATGCTACCCAGATCGTCTTCGTCTCCCCGTCGTCGAATTTATGCACAAGCCCTGCTCGTTTGTCATACCGAAAAGATAAATGGTTGGAGAGAATTTAAGGAGCAAACGAAAAAAACCTGACAACCGCTACGTTTGCCCAGTTTGCACTGGCGGTGGTTAAAAGCTACCGCACATTGACCAGATTTATTAGCAACGATCAGTCCTCGAGCAAAAAAAGCTGGCTTGGTTACAGCAGCTTGCCTTTCAGAACAGGGCGAGCGAGCAAACGTTGGCTTGTGTACATCATAAAAAGCACGATTCCGAAGAAGAAAGAGCCCGCTTTCGAAGCGACGCCATGCTCTCCCTTCTAAGTGGCCGCGCGTCCCACGTAAAGCTAGACAGCTGTAATCTTACCCTGCCCTACACCAGCCATTCCGGATGGATGTCCCTCTGTACCGGGGATACTCCTTTTCGGAATCTTGAGCAGGTTTTCGCCGTGTACAGGCGCTATACAGGGTAAGATTTCTGACAATGTATCCCGTTGGATCAACCTTGCACACGTACCATGCTCTCTCCCCCACGCACAACCCCCACACCACGGTAACCACCCGAAAGCGTTACATCCAACACTGCGCGCATTCGCGACCCCCCACCCGTCGGTGGGCTCGATCGGGAGCGCGGTTGCGAATTCCGGTCACGAGTTTCTGTTGGATAAAGGGATTCTTGTTTCCCGTTTCACAATTTTGCACCGAAACCATCGCTGCTCGGGGCGTCCGAAAAAAAACCCAGAAACACAATCAGCAAACGGGCGGAACACGATAAATTCAAATTATTAAAACCATTCAAAGTGAAGCGAATCCACCGCATCTCAAAACCTGACGAAGCCCGGGCGAAAAATGATGATCTCACATTCAACAATATTGGCAACAAATTTACAAGGCCATTCAAACTTTCAGGGAGCTGCTCTGCTGCAACATATTTGCTGGGAAGGTTTTTTTTATCGCTTCTGTAGAATCTACGGCTGAGCAAAAATGCCTCTAAATTACGTGACAAGGGTAACATTTCACAATTTAATTATGACTTTTGTAATTTTGTGGTACCTTCACAAATAGAACGACACATTCTTAGCGTGACACAGAAAACGATCTAGCTTCCCTTCATGTTATAATGATTTTCAACAAAATGCTGTAAGTTCCCCTTTGCACACGGTTCAACCAAGGTATGTTAACAAGTAGAAAAACTCATAAAAACTTTTTTTTTTCATTCCACCCAATCAGCCATGCGCCCTATGCAGCAGCCCCCTCTCATGTTATCACAAACTATGTTGCATGAATGTTTGCAAACTACAGTTTCATTTGAAATTATTGGTCGGAGCATTTAGAAATTATTTCTAAATGGATCGAATTATGACGATAACGTGCACTTGCTTGCGGGAAAGTTTACGTATCGTCTCCACACCTTCCATCCTGACTCTCATCCAATTTCCCTTCCAATTGCATCGTCGAAACAGCCAACAAATTTATCGGACTTCCATCGCAGCAACAGCAGCGATACGTGGTGGTTTGCAATTACGCTTTCTCCGGTGTAGCCAGAGAGCGTTGTGTTCTTCGCACCGGCCAGCCAAAACGCTTGCTGCATACGTCGGGGGAGAATAAACCAACGTTACAGCCCTCCGCAGCCTTTTGCCGCACCGGGGCAATGTGCCTCGTTTCTGCGGTAAACGATGCAGCGCCACCTTTGGCAATAGAAGTAAGGCGACGTACCTCTGTTGGAGGCCACAGCCGCAGTCGTAGTCGGGGCCCCCACCTGCCCGGTGAATGCAATCCGATCGAAAACCAAACAAAAGATTTGCAACCAGTGTGTTGGCAAAACCAGTGCACTTCGGGATCATTTACCAATTTTCTCACGTACTTTCCATTCATCCGCCAATGGAGGTGGCCTGTCGTGGCAATATTTGGCGTTTCCGGCCCGGGCGAGTGAGCCCGGGAAGCCCGGGAACCTGAAGCGAATTACGATTCGCATCGGAAGGAACGGCGCCCGGATTCGCTGACACGCCCGACAACAATAGGCAGCCAAGCAAGCATCAGGACGGCAGTCAATGCAGCTAACTCCGGACACGATGGAAACCCGAACGGCCATAAGTTGCGGTATAAACGGGAATATGGAGGTATATTCAGCATTAAGCTCATACGCACGGCCACAAACATCGTGCGGAATGCGCTTCAAGTGCGGAGTTTTCAGTGAATAGTTCGAAGGAAAGCATCCACTGGTATTATCAGAAAGCTGTGTAATGGGATTTTAAAGGAAATATACTAGATTCCTAGCAAGAGAGGGAACAGTTTTACCGTCAATGTAAACAACGCGTAACGTACTGCTGCTGGCCCGCCGAACCTTGTGCACGAGTCCGCGCCCACTTCAAGTGATACATACCATTTCCACTTTGGGGCAAAAGTTTTGGGCCACCCTCAATGGCCATATAAATTCTCGTTAAAGCTCCCTCACCTTCCCAATTTTTCCGTCGGCCGTTCCGCTGGAACTGTGTTACACTGGTGCCGCGTTCGGGACAACTGCGGGCGCGTGGAGGGAGCCCTAGTGCGCCGGTGGTCTCTAGTTCGCGCAAGAGCCACTAACTACAATTGTTTTATCGCTTCTTGGGCACAGAGAAACTTTTCACTTACCACCAATCACGCTGATGATGTTGTTTGCGACGAGCACGATGGGGGCGATGACGAAAGCGCACAAAAGTCTCATCGGCAGCGAACAATTTGCGAAACAGAAGTAGGTTTCCGTAACGAAAAACCCCTTCAAAAACCCACGCGCACTTTCGAAGAATTTCCCAACGCCTACCGCGCACACACCGTTGCCGTTCGCGAAACACCGTTTTCCGAACGGGACGAGAAGTGGCAGCAGAAACACAGAAAAAAAAAACAACACGCACACACTTTGCCGGCGTTGCTTGCAGGCGTCTTTCAGCGATGGAGTGCCTACATATTACGCTAGGCAGGATGAGCCTTGCTTTCATACTTCGTTAATATATTAGTTTATGAGTTTAATAACGAAATAAAAGGAGCACAACATTCTTTCCAAGCGTTTACCCCGGGACCGACGGCGGCCGACGCCGAGCGTGAAACAGAACGAAAGGAAACCTCATAAAAAGGATACACGTTCATCGTGGCTGGGCGCGCTGTTTACCTGTAGCTGGTAGCAGCGAATGTGCTCGGGCACAACACATTTCAAGCTGTGTGAGAAATGATGCACTGAAATCGAGTCACCGTGGGCGGTGGGAGGCGCGCTTCAAGGTGCACCTGCACACTGCCACGAAACCGGTGTGCGGTGCAGCAGGCTAGATGTAAGTAACCGGTAAAAGCGGTAAAATTGTAAAATGAGTTCACGTTGCAGCTGGGTCGCGGAAGCGGGACGGCGCCGGGGGGAAGCAAACATGCCAGGTGAAATATTTAATTTTCTGATACCAAATCTCAACGGGTATTCCACGGCCGTAAGAGCGTTAGTGTATCAGAATTTAACCAACAAAAATGACTTAATGGTCGGTGGTTTAAGTGAAAGCTGGGATTTGTTATAAATGCATTACTGCTTTTATTGCATACAAGCTCAGTGTAAGGGAGAAATTGCTATAACTAGCACAATTCATTTCCGTTCGAGCAGTACTAAATATCTAATTAATTGAAGTTTAGATAACAGCTGATATGTTTGTAGGTCGATTGAAAATGACCCGAAAGTTTTTAAATTACTTTACGGCTTCATCACTTAGTATGTGGCGCAGAGTAAAAAAAAAAGCAGTTTTGATTGAAGTCTGTTGTTTGCAATCAAGAGTGTATTAGCTCGATCAGTCGATTCCAAATATTAACATTATGTGCCCCCTGCTGGAACAATTTCGATATAAGAAAACCTAGAGGAAAGATTTAAAATAAGAGCGTATCGTATACAAAAGGTTTGTAGAAACATGTTAAAAAACTTGTACTAAAGCTTACCGAGTGCAAAGGGTTAACTTTTTGCGCTCGGGATTTTTTAGTACAATTTTTAGATTTTGTAAATTAGTGCTGCATGCACTGAAAATATTGTGGGTTTGATGTTTGTGTGTTTCTTCAAATTAAATTAAATTAAGCTAATTTTTGCAAAATAGTATACAGCGTTTTCAGAACATTATATGAATTCGCAATGCGCAAAACATAAAAACATTTATTGAATTTTAACCATAGATACATTGTAAATGATGAAATTGGTTCATTAGAGTCCCCAATTGCCCTTCCCAATTGAACCATCAACTAGTGGGCATGAACTCATTACATCACTGAGAAGAGACTCATCAAGAGTATTACACATTTCAATGGGTTACAAATATTACAAGCTGGAAAATGTTGCAAATATGTTGTTTGCACATTTTGTTTTCCCAAATTATAAAACACCGTATAATTGCTTAAAAAGAGTTGTCCGTATAGGAGTATTAGTCTCTCTTTATTCATTCAAATGTACCATCTTTACAATTATAGCAGTCATAACATACCACTAATCAAAGACATAAAGGAATGTTTCAATGATCAGATAATTTAATGTAAAGTGCTTTTAGATGTGCTGAATCTTGATTGCAATAATAGTTGGTTAATGGTCAGATATGTATAATCATTTCTAACATAACGGTTTAATTAGGATTAACAAAGTCCAAAGTACGTATCATATTGATGATGCTAATACTGTGAGCTTTTGCTTTGCATAATGAAAATAAACTCCACCTATTTGCTTAGCTCACAGTGTTTAGTAGGAACGTTTGATGCGCTAATACAAAAATATACAAACAATCAAACTGCGACGACTACTGAACTACAAAAACAAACACACCTATGCAGACCAACACCCACTCCAGAGTCATTTAACAAGTAAGCTTCTGTGTGCGGTGCTATTCATATTTACATCCGAACACATGCGACGGGATGAAAACATTGTCTTTATGCATATACAAACATATTTATGCTTGCACAAACATGTTACCCCGTGCACATCCGGCGTAGCACATATAGCGCTCGAACACTTTTGACCAACCGCCACTACCCTGTGCGAGTTTATCAGCGAGTGTAGAATGAAGCGATTGCATATTTTACTCATACTTCCCGGCGTCATGTACTGATGCGGGCGTATTCCTAAGCTGCCCAGAACGACTCCTCTCGACTGAAAGGAACGTTTTTATTCAACGCATTCTCGCACGCACCGTCGTCGTTTACCGCAGACACGAATGTCGCACGAAGCATCGCACACCTGCTAAGTAGCACACACGCTCAGGCGTAAGAGAAGATGCTAATTTATTCACAAAGATCACTCGGTTATCTCCGAATAATCATCGTGGTTTCGGACGGAGGACGCATCATACACGGTGCGGTGCGCGTTCCGGTCAATCCGCTCGCTAGTTCGCTAGTGAACGGATGCCAGCAAAAAGGGAAAATAAAACATAGGACAGCCCCCCGCCCCGAATGAGTGTAGCAGCGAAGAGATACTTCGTTTCGCTGATCGACGTGAACCGTCACGGTTGAAGGGACGCGTCATCGTTTCCTCTTCCCAATGTGACACTGTTACAGCTGTAATCGCTGAGCTCGTTCTCGGGCTGGCTCGACTTGGCTCGCTGTATAAACAAACGGTGGCAGGACTCAAGCGCAGGACAAGTGGCCTGCAGAAAGAGAAAGAGCGAGCGAGCGAGCGACCGAACAAATTCACTTCACGGGCAACCACTCTTATCCTTTAGTGACTCCGCGCGTTACCACACTAAATTATGTAACAGATTGTGACGACCACGGTACCACGGCTACACCGGTACTCTTTAGGCCGCGACCTTCGTCCTTCGCTACAACAAGCTACGCGCATCATGATGCTGCTGATGATGAAGGCAAAAGTCAGCAGGCAAAATAGCCCTCCGATCCTTCTCTGCCCACGACTCCGCACACAAAACGAGATCGCGGAAAGCAAGTAAATCCAACCCCCAGCGACCGATGCTTTTTTTCGCCGTGAAAATCCGAGAATTGCACGACCTTCGAAGGCAGCAGTGACACGTGGATAAACTTGGTCCGGACCGTCCCGCCTTCGCACACACACACACATGAACTGCTGCAACTACCGAGGACTACCGACGGTGGCGCGTGGATGCGCCACCCATCGCCACCTACCTCATCTCGCGGGATAACTATTCCGGGAAAGAAGCACACAAATCGCACAAATTCTGCCCACCATAAATAAACGAGTGGCGTTCGGAGAAACTGTAAAAAATCTACCATCGACCACAAAACGTTCGTGTGCGCAACACACACACACATACACACACCTTCCCACGCCGTGCAGCAGCATCACTCTTGCACGCGAGATGTCAGAAAAAAGCACACGAGACATGAAAAGCGAAAGGATCCTTCTGTATCTTTTTGTAGCGGCGTTTCGGTTTGCTGTTTTCGATTTAAGACAAATCCGAAAGTGCACAGTCAGGCCGGCTCGTCAGGCTTCATCTGAGTCGCACCGTAGCAGCGCCGGAGCGACAGATAAAGATGATGATGATGTGGATAGACAAAAAAAAAAGACCCAATCCTAAAAGAATCCATCCCCCCCCCCCACACACACACACACACACATAGCGGCAGCAAAAATCAGACACTCTCGACCCGGTTTCGGGGCCGAGACTCACTAATGAAGACGCCCGTCATGGCTGGCTTCGTGTGGGTGTGTGACAGAGCCGACACCGAGAGGGAAGATTCAGCAGCCAGCCAAGTGTGTTGCTAGCACAGAAAGGAAAACGGAAACACAATTCTCAGCTTTGTAACCCAGCCCGGCCACAAACAGTGCACGGCGCACGCTCATAAAGCTGTCAAACGCTGAGCATTCTGCAACACTCTCCAAACAACGGTAGTGGTAGCCGGTAGAGACGGTAGTGGTAGCCAGCACCGACACTGGACTGGTTGCGGGGCACCGGGGAACTAAAAATAAATTTGTCAAAAATGAATCATCACAAATGCCGCGGGCAAGCTGTGCTGTTTGTTTCATTTCACCATGGTGGAATAATTTACGACTATTTTCGTGTGTCATTCTGGAATCGATTAAAAACCTTTATCGATCTGGGTTGCTAGAATAAATTTATATTTATTCTTTGATTACCATGTACGGGGAAGTTGAGTTCATTTTTTATCAGGATATCGAAAGTATAAGGTGGTAAAAAATGGGTAAAACCATATCTGACGGTAATGATGAGTGTGTAAAAATATCCGGAGTGATCACACAAACCGTGAAATTGTTCCGACAGGGCTTTCCCGAAACAGACTATAACTGCTTCCGATCAAACATAGGTTAATTTACCCTAGAAAGAGCTATTGATTGAAGTTAATTTGGACGTAATGGGCTTCTGGGCTGCATGTGTGAATACATTATGCCAGCCAGTTTGAAGATATTATGTACAAAGCAAACGAATTCGACCCGTCTGCAATATGACTCCAGATCGCAACACTTCAGCGATAAAGTGATGGCGATCAAAAACAATTTCGCTGACAGATTTCTAGCGTCCAACTTCTCGGCAGATAGTTTACGACCGCAGGAACCAGCTTTAAAGACCTTTATTTCACTGCCGCCACGATTCATATTTCACCTGCCGACGTTTTATTGCTTAGTTTACCTTCAAACCGGAGCGGTGCTATAAACTAAGAAACTGGCGAGCCCATTCTTCATTTCGCGAGCGAGAAACCCCCTAACCGACCTCGCTCCCGTCCCCCCAAACCCACCCGCCCGAGCAACGCTAAGCACTCTCTCACGCTCGCTCTGGGTCACACTGCAGCGTTGAATAAATTCCACCTACATTACCGGGGCACGGGCCCCCAGCCTGCCATGCATCATCGTGCCTTCTCCCCTAGCGTCGTCCTCGACACATCGTCGTCGTCTTTAGGTAATTGCCGACCCACAATCTCGATCGAATTCCCGGGGGTCAACGGGAAACGGTCCGTTATGCTAACATATGCACGATGATTATGATGGGTTGGTGTAGTTGGTTGTTTGGAAATTTTCCACTTCCTTCCTTCTACCGTCCAAGGGGACGGCGTTGTATACACACATACACACACTCTCATACGAGCACAACAACCCGGCGACTGCTTTGCAATTCATCTTTCGGGAGAAGGGAGCGGGCTGCACAACAAAAAATGTGCACAACCCATTGCTTTCCTTTTTATGAAACGGTCAACAGTCGGGGCACTTCATCATCATGCAAAGTAAGCGCTTGTTCTATTGCGATACTGCTGGCGGGCTGTGCCGACTTGTGGGACTTGTGGCCCCTTAATTCACCACACACACACACACACACATGCCTAAACTCACAAATGCACTCCCCGGAGCCATTGGTCACACAGAAAGAATTCGTCCCACAGGACCTCTCGCACAGGGCCACCCGGGAACGAACCGTGAAACTACGTAGGCTCGGCCATGTGTGTGAGTGTGTGTGTGTGTGTTTGTTGCACAGTAGAACACGTTTCTACTATGGGCATCTTAATGCCAAAATGCATGTGCCCGCATACGATTACACGTGCTCCGCGGCCGTTCGTGCGCTCTGCTATGGTATGGAATTTGCTCTCTGCGCAACTGAATTCCCCGAGCTCCAATCTACGAAATCGTTTATGTGTGGGCTTTTTTAACTTATTTTGCTTTCGCGAAACTTGCTCGCTTTTACTTACGGCGGGCCTAATGGCTTAGCGTGAGCGAGGACACTGCCATTTCAACAAACACCAACATCGGCCCGCCATCACCACCACAACACATCGTTGCATCGATTCATGAGCTGATTTAGTAAGAAACGCTCATTTTCCCAAGCCCCAAACAGCGTTACGTAGCGAACCACAGCGCGGAGGGATGAAAAAATTGTGGCATGAATAATCAGTTCTGCCTAGCTGGCAGGTTGCCAAGAATTTTCACAGCTCTTTACCAGGTGTACGGTGAGAGGTTTAATGTTCTGGAGAACGCCATTTTGGATAATCTGATTCGCGAGAAACCAATCATTTGTTTTCCATATATTACAAACGTCGTAAGTATGCTCACTTTCAAGGCGTTTATTGAATCAATCATGAAAAATCTTGGAATTATTCGATAAATGTTTTAGTACATTAGCACAAGTCACAAACTTCTTGACAGTCAAATCCCGACAGGGGTCTCTGTCTGAACGACTCTGCTCTACCAGTGAAGAGGAAAAAGAGCAACGAAATTCCACCGTCAGCGTCAGGACCCACTCGCTTCGCCTTCACAACAAGTCAAAACAAAACCCACACTTAGCCCCCCCCTTAGCTTCGTATGTTAATTTGAAATCGTAAACAATGCTTTTTTATTAATTTCTTCCGAGAGCTTGGTAATTGTTTTGAATTATAGCCTGGAAGGTCTTTATTTATAAGCAAAGCGCCACACACCGCGCTCAAAAGGAGGAGAGACCCCGTTTTGAAGTTAGCATCGTCGTAGCAGGCTGCGCCGGAACGTCTGCCTCGAGTGCAGTGTGTGATTGTGTGTATGTGTGTGTAGCCCATTGGAAAGGGGACCCCACCCGGCGGTGGTGTGCCGTTCAGCTTTGGCCGAACGTTTAGGTTTGCTTAAAATGACGGCCACGCAAAGGACCGGGGCCGGCTCATCGTTCCGCGCTGAAAAGCCGGCTTCACCCGCAGATGCCTATCACGGTGTGGCGCGCTCGTTTTACATCCCCTTTTGAAGCGGGCAATGCGGAAAGTTGAATAGGATATTGATTACCTCGTGCCCATCTTGATTAGGGGCTGGGCCCTCCGGTTGAATAGCGCGAACGTGAAAGCCAGCGCGAGGGATCGTACCGCTTCGGCCGATGGTGGCCGACGGTGCAACTTCTCACTGAATGAACTAATCAATATTTTACTCCTTTCGAGGATGCTCGGCTAGCCGAGTGACATTCACCCGCCGGCTATCGAATGCAGCGCACCACCCCGGAACGGGGTGGTAACGGGGCGGAACAAATACAACCGATCGCAATCAACCCGAACCCCGGAAGGACACCTGCACCGAATGGAGCAGGGAGCCGGTGGCGATAGCGGTAGGGCAAGAAAATGAGACCAATAATTCCCATTCTGGGAAGCAATCGCACGACCCGGCGGTTCATGAGGAGCGAGCGAACCCGGAACCCGGAATGGGGACGGTTTTGACGGTGGGCTGTATCCCCCTCTGGGCCCTTCTCTCCCCTACTCACCCCGCCCTTCCGTTGCTAATTGTAATTGCTAATGCTATGTAAATCAATTTTCAACATTCACACATTCTCAGATATTCTGTGGCTGTGCTTTTGCTTTTTGCGCAGAATGGCGCTCTGCCGGCGCTCCGTTCACATTCGCCACATTCGTGGCGCAGGGGGGCTCGAAGCTATCAATGATTTAACCGTTTGCATAAATATTTGAACAGCTACTGTCAATAGGAATTCATAAATAATATCCATCACGAACATCCATTTCCACGCGTCATCCGTTCCTGCGGAGCCGGTACCGGTCGGGGCGGAAGGCAGGGCCGGCCGGGACAATCATCAGCAGCATCGCCGGAGAGGCAGGAGCAGGAGCAGCCGTTGCCACTTCTTGCCGAAGGATTTCCCACCCAAAATACTGCAAACTTCACACCACCTCCCGTGTGTGGCCATTGTTTGTAAACGCGGTAAACGTGTTTTCGGATGGATGAAATTTTCATCGTTTCACCGGCGGATGAGAGATGTGCAGCGGAATAGAATCGAACCGGCACGAAGCGCCGCCTCGTTGCAGCGTGCCAGTTGTTGTCGAACGCGATTGGCGTTGCCTTGTTCGGCTCTTTTTGTGCTCTTCATTTTCTCTCCTTCGTCCAGGTTTTCCGGAACCGGGTGGTGGAGGTGGCAGCATAACCGGATATAAGTGACGTTACGGCCGAAACACGTATACATATGAATCGTTCCCGATGCACATGCATCAAATGCACATATGACCGAACTCGTCGATGGCCGAACCGGGGGCGCGCGCTTGCAGCTGTTACCTCGCCGTCGCCTGTTTTTTAACAAATAATTTTTCCAACGCTCGAGTTCGAGTTCGAAAACAAGCAGAAAACTGCTGCCGCAACACAATAAAAGGGGAGAAAAAAGAAACCCGACCGGTCGACAACTATCATGCATTGCCCTTCTGTTTGATTCTGCCATTTACCCGGATAAATAATTTAATATATGTTTTCTTTTCATCCGCCACCATAACAGGCTCCCTTCTCGTGTTTTTCCTATCTGGGGGAGGATAGGACGGATGATTTTTTTGTTTTTTTTTTGCTGCACACAGCGCGGCGATTGTGCGATGTGCGCAACGTTGAAGCGACATCTGGTAAAATATGAGTTGCAATGATATATATCCAATTAAAATGGCGATTGCACTCGCGCAAGACGACAGACGGAACGAACGCCGTGCCGACCGGATCTGTTCGACCCGGCGCAGCCGACAATTACTTTACGGGGGTTTCAAATATTTAGTGTACCGAGCGTGCACACAACGAGATAATGGACAGTTTTACAGTAATTTTCAAATTTCGAAAAGATACGCATTCGTATAAAAGTCATCAACTTTGTAGCTTTGAAGTGAAATTTAAGATACATTCTTGTGTTCGACGACGCCGTCCTGCCAAAGATTGCTGTAAGAAACGTACGCGCGGATGATCCTCGAACGCAGCTTTGCTTGCTTACTCCGCGATTGTGCCTACTCCGGAGCGTGTGTATTGAAAGGGTGAACAAAAGCGGGATGCAAATACTTACGTGAGGCTACCACACCCTGTGGCACGACGGCCAGAAGGAAAAGTGTGGCGACTATCGCCAACAGTAAGGCTGCGGCCGAATCGACCACCCGCAGCCCCATTTCCGGTCGTGGGAATCTTTGCCCTATAAGTTTTCGTTCTGTTTCTCTCTCTCTCTCTCTCTCGCGCGCACGCACGCTCTATCGCGCAAGATGGTTGCTTTACAAACAACCGTCGACGGGCTCTGGTTGGGATTTACAATGCAGGCTAATATTGTCAGGCCAGCGCGGCCGCAGGTTGATTTTGTCTTGAAGTTTTAACGTTAAGTGTTGCTCCCAACCGGAGCAGCCACGTGACGCTTGAGGAGTGTTACGGTCTCAATGCTATTAGCCTGCACGGAGAGAGGTGTAACGCAAAACGGGAAGCGGAAAGAGAGAAATTGGTCAGATTACGGGATCAAATGACGAGGGCGGCGCGCGTCGGATTCATGAAAATAGATAAAGAAAATAAATCATACTCTTAGCGCGCTTGCTCGCGACCGGTTACCTGTAAATAGTGCGCGCATCAAGACTGATGCATCATTCCTGCTAGACCTTATCGAGCGTGCGCTATTCCTGTTTTTCGGAAATCAGTCTCAGGAACCGAACGTGGGGGATCATTTCTGTACTGAAAAAAAACCCCTTCTTTAGCTACCTCCGGGTGTTGCGCAAAGGTAAAATGTAGCCCACGGAAATGGAGTAACGATTGGGTTTAGAGTTTAGCTTAAAAACAAACTTATTTCTACTTTCTAGTTGGAACGCTACAGACTGTGCTAGAGGACGAACGGGTTTGATTTATTTTGCCTTATGGTGATACGGAGCATTGGGAGCTACGACAAACGATTACGCTAAAATTGAGCGGGAAACGTGGTAACAACGATTATTGCGCAACGGTTGACGATGATTCAATAACAATACTATTTTCCTTATTGCGTGTTTCACGACGATAATGCACCGAAACCGAGCGCACACACACAAACACGCGCGCACTAGCCGATTTTCGTCGATCGAGCTAAGCTTAACTACAGCTTCACTGGCACAGCATTCAGCACTTCATTCGGTGCACTTTCTCTTCTCTCACTCACACACCGATCACCAACGACGAGTGGAACTCAGCTGCTCTACAAATCGCACTTCTTGGAGAACTTTTTTCCGCAACCTTCTCTTATTACTTTACACCCAACTTGTTCCGACGATGTGACGCACTTTTAATTTACTCTCAGGATTACTTGACGTAGGGTGAACTTTTCGCAAGCAACACCTCGTGCACTATTTCACACCCCGCGAATTTACCGAACACACACACCCGGAAACGGGTACCGGGAACGCTCTGATGGCAGCGACATTTGAGACACATATCCACCGATCCGCACTGGGTTCGATGCGAATCCCGAACCGACGCATTCTTACGCACGACGTGGTCGGTGCATTTTCGATGTTTCATTTTGTGTTTTTTCCGTTCACTACTGCACCCGAAGACAATGAGCGTTTTTCAGCCGTTTCGTTTACAGCGCGGCTTATACGCTCTTTGACATTTCTCACACTACACTCTTACACACGGTGAGCGGTGCACCCATTTTCAAGTGCTTTTAGCTGCACGTTTCCCTCACCAAGCACCAACGGGTAGGGGCAGCCACCGCAAGACATGGATTGTTCGCCGCACTGCCACCATTACGCGGCCACCATTCATGCTTGCGCCCGTCGTGGTGTTGGCTCATTTATTATTCATCTCTTCATTTATTTGCATCCTTTCGCGCCGGAGTCCTTTCATTCGGTGGCGGTCGCACACTCATGCGAAAGGATGCGCGAAGAAGCTCACAAAACCACCCCTGCAGCCTGCAGCGATGAACCACCCGCCTTTTTTTTTTGTTAAACTTGCCAGCGCAACACGGCACCTTGTTTGGTGGCAAACATTTTTGAGCGACACATACTTTCCCGGCGCGCGGTTGGACAGGGCGCTTCGTGCCGCAGAGCACAGCGGGAATCACTTTCAACGGCTCCGGTAGTTTGCCTCCCAGCAGCCGAAACAGGCCGTCTCACGTGTCAGCGTCACTCACTCAGAGGTCCGGGCGTGCAAAGAACGTGCTGCCGGTTGTTTTTCTCTGCTTCTGGTGGTTGCCGTCGTGTGTGAGCATGTAAAACTCACTAATTACACTCGAATTTCACGCACCAATAGAAGCCGCCCGTGTATCGCTGTCGGTGTTGCGAGCGTTGGAAGGCTTTTTTCCTCCCGAACGCATCCTGCGATAGGCAGCCGGGCATGGAGGCGACGATCGAGATGTTACTAGCATCGTTAGCGATTGCTGTCGCTGCATCGTATCGGACCACTTCCTGTCCGGGATCGATGTCGGCAATCACACATCGTCGAACGCGGCGGCGACGGTCGTCGTCCAGCATGCGTTGCACATGTTGGTGGATTTTTTATGCCCTCTGCTGCAGCTCGGGCAGCGATTGTCGCTCATCTTTGAAGCTGTCACCACTGGAGCGTGTACACGAACGTGCGCGCGGGCGTGTTTTTCTCACTTTTTCATCACAACACTGTTGCACCACTTCACGTGATATCGCTTTGCGCGCTGGAAGAGCCATTTGGAGGGAGGTTAGATGGGATGGATTTTTTTACGGGCACTTTAAAGCATTGGAACACAACACAATTAGCAGGTGGAAGACACGTTTCTATTTTCTGTTTCAGAAAACATGAGTTACACCATGGTATTGGTACTCTTTTCCGTCCTCTATTGGAAAGCTTCACTACGCAACTAAAAGATCCGTGCAAACCAATACAACACACAACAGATCCCATTGCTAAACGGTAGAAAACAATCACCCTAAAATTCACTAACACCGGACATACATTCGTTTCCAGCTAAATCACGTCGACCCCGGCAAAACAACGATTATCCCGTTTCCATTTGTCATAGCGAATTAGAAGTTCACCGGCTGGAGCCGCGAGTGTATGATTTACCAACCGAATCATAGCTTCGAGACCATAAATATCCGCAAATGCACCGGAAGTCGTTCCGGACCAAATCTAAGTACATCGTTTCGAGGGCGAGACAAACGGTCAGAACGGCAGCAAAAATCCGACCTAATAGGTATCGTTGAAATTCTTGCATTACCAGACTTTATTGCCCGTCACCGTCGTTTGGTGGTTTGCTGCTGCTCCTGCCTGCCTGCCTGCCTGCAAGCTTCCCGGGGGAAGGGTTCGTAAATCCTTCGCTACAAGACGCCCGTACCATCACCACACGCGAGAGACACAAACACAGCCCACCCACACAGCTGCAGCTGCACCGAACGGCGGATCTCGCCCATTTGCAGTTTAACTAGCGCAACCAGCGAGCGCTTGGCTGCCATCAAACACGGCACCGACACTGCACCGGGTTTCGGTCGTGGTAGGTTTGATCGTGAATCTGCTTCATATCGACACGGTCGATACGGCTGTATGAGGTGCAGGAACACGACGTTCGCCAGAGCGCCCGCAAGAGCACGATTCGCGGCCTGGTTCCTAAATTGCTAGGAACGTGGATGTACCCGCCCGGGATGTACCACTATGCCGTGGTCGAAAGCATGGGGGCAGGATGAAAAGAACACCTCCAGCGCCGAATTCCCAGCTCACAGGGCGCAGGGTGCAACCTATTGAAGCGCATTTGCAGCATTCCAGTTGCAGGAAAGCCTCCGGAAACAGCAGGACAGCGCATTGTTTCCGCGCTTTCCCACCAGGCAAACCGATACCAACCGGGCACATCCGCCGCACAAGCGATTTCCCTTGGGCGGATGTCTCCTCAAGACGCTGGCGAGTCCGTTGTCGAACGGGGAGGTGCCTGCCGGCGGCTCCCACATTTTACAACCACCCACCACCGCTGCCGGCGCGCCGGAACCGCAAAATTGCAGGAGATGAACTGTAACTATGCAACCGTGAACCAAATTTATCTTTCATGAATGAGAAGAGATATTTGCTTTATGAGCGTGATTACTCACGGATCAGTGGACAAATAATGAATAGCCTTACACCAGCGCCTCTCACCCAGCGGTCGTCGAAGAAGACCAAGAAGCCTCCGCACACGGGTTTGTGTTACACACACGCATGCGGCACAAATAATCTATTTTATTGTTCTTAAATTGATTTATGTACTAAGCAGGCCAATCTTGTAACATGGCTTGCGCTGGCTGGGACGATGGCCGGACACACCAGCAATTCATTCCATTGTGCTGCCCCCGGCCGGGTTTTCGCCTTGCGTCATAAAATATGCACACAGCACCAGCCACCCGTCCCACCTGTCACCATCACGCTGGTGGTACGGATGGAACGTAGCTTTAATCTTCCGTGCTTGCATCGGGCCCATCACATCCATCAGCATCTGCATCTTCCGGACGGACGACAAGCCTGAGGTGGCCGGATGGGGTTTCACGCGCGCAACAAACTCTTCGATCGATCGGCCTGTCCTTATCGAATATTAAAACACACGCAAATCCTTTGAATCTGCAGCGCACAGCGCAACCAGCGCAACTGATAAAAGCGAGGGGGTCCGACGGCCACCAAACGAAGGATTTACCAGCGATTCCACGGGCGCATTTTGATTCTTGCGGGAGAATGTGTTGCCTCCCACCCCCACCCCTCCTCTTCACTCCGCCCGTTCGGTCGACATCGATATGCCTCTCGCCGGGGATCGTCGGTAGAAGAAACCGCAGACAGACCCCGATAGGCACACACCGTAGGGCAAGGAAATTATGTCATGCACAAATAACGATAAATTTCAATAAAGATAATCCGGATTATCGGAAAAGCAAAATGTTTTCGTAAACAGCTTCTTCCGCAGCCGTACACACATCGGTACAGCCACCCACACGGGCCCAGTAGTGCCTTCTCCGCCCTCGGAAGATGCTTCTTTTGCGGGCATCTTGCTGCTAGGTGTGCCACTGCCACTGAGAAAAACCTCCAAGTACACGATGTATCTTCGTGAAATACTAATATCATGCGCTGCTCATACCCCCAACCCACTCATCGCCTCCCAGCCCACACACGGAAATGGGGATTTGCAGAAGCATCGGAAGCAGTTCCAGCAAGCTGTACAAAACCACGATTAGCCTTGACTGGCGTACGCGCCCGCCATCACTGAGCCAATCAGATTCACATCTCAATGCGAATCCTCCCCGCCGCCAGCATCGTACAGCTCCACTGCTCCGTGGCAGGAGATGGTATTGATGATTTTCCTTTACCATCCCGTGCGGTACGCGCGCGCTGTAACGCAAAAGAACACGGTTTTCTGTACGGTTCGGGTTTTTTGTTTTCATTCGATCTACTTCGTTGATCGATTTCGCCAACACCCGGTGCAGACACACCCGCAGCCGTATTGTTAATCGTCGATGCTTTCGGTGCAAATGTGCTAACGTACGGGGCGGCAAGAATGTATCTCGCCGGCTTCTGGTTTTGCAATCGGATTATGGTTGCGGATTATGCTCTCTCCTTTCGGTGTTCGGCACACCTCGCTGAGGTGTGTGAGTGTGCGCTCCCGTGCTTGACGTTACTTGACGTAAATTGTTTTACCTATACGAGGATTCAAATTAGGCTTACATGTGCAGGGCAGGATTTGAAACATTCTGAAGCATTGTGCTACAGAGCGATGTTTCAGAAGTAAACTATTAAAAATTAACTAGTTTAAAAGGTGTTCAAATTTATCAGATCAGTAAAAACTACCTTTGTGGTAAATATAATTACATTTTCTAATAAAAGCCTGGGCTAATAAAGCATTTTATAATATAAACTCTAATCAAATCTGTCATTAAACGTCTTATTAGCATAAGGTATTCAAATTGTTTTTAAAATATGTCATAATGGTATTTAAAAACTATGTTGCTCCTCTAAAATTTTGCGTTAATCAATGCCAAAATCCTTAAGAGCCTTCCATATCTTCCGTACATTCTATATTACAGGGTTTCTCAGATAATATCGCAAGAATAGCAGCATTTATCACAAACCAAGCACATGATGTAACAACTGCGTCAATTGATACTCCAATGGTATAACACTCAAGGCAACGTTCTCAGTTGATATTGCAATCGCGGCACATGATTTCACAAGCTCATTTTTGAAGCTATTATGAAGTACCTAACTAGCGTGTATAAACGTATTCAGCATTTATAACAACGAAAATATATTTGACTAAAAAAAACATACATGAGTACGGATTGCATTAATATTTGCTTTACTTTGGCCTCGAGGTTAAGCTATAGTGGTTCAATCTTACCTACACAATTCTAAAGCAGTTCGAAAATCGTGAACCTTTAAAATAGGTTTGCATTTCTTCCTAAAATGACGTTTATTGTATTTATGAATTTGGTGTTGTAATGTTTTCTGTAAATTAAGAATAACTTAAAGTAAAATAAGAAACATTACGATATGCATGAATTAAATTGCTACATCTCTGGTGATCTTTTAGTAAAAAACTTATCCAACCATTTCAAGTCCTTATGACCCTACCTTGTGCCAGTATTTTATTTCAGCAATCTATTGGTACAAATTATAATTCGTAAGTTAAGCATTTTGAAACAATCGTCCAGGAAAAATCATTTGAAAAATCAATTGTTTGAACTTTCAACACTCGGAAGAAGCCGTTAAAGCTTAAAATCTCCATAAGCCATGCAAACAATATTTTGCATTTCGTTAGTTTCATACCAAAAGCTCATAATAAAATTGCCTATAATGGATTCAGATTCCAAGCATACACTGAAATGGTGACAAATGTTGGGAGTTATTTCACCTAAATCAGATAAGGTATTTTGCAAATAATTCATTACATAAAATAACAGATTCACCAGCATTCAATTTCATGCCACGCTCTACGACAGCATTAACTAATCGACTGTCAAATAAACCGCTATCTCTGGCGTTATATATGACCCATCGCGACCACCACACGGACGCACGCATGCAATGGCACCCGGAATCCGCTCATCGATGGTAAATCATTTTAACATAATTGCCACGTTACTTCGCACATTTCGGTGCTTAATTTTTCCCACAACGCAGGCGAACACACATTTTCCTGCTCGATGGGCCGCATACGGCGAATGACATACCGCATAATTCCCAAAACACCCTCCCGTCACGCTCGTGCACTGCGCTCTTCCCCGGCGCCTGTGTGTGTGCACGCGTTCGTGTCTTCGGGATCTAAGGAGCTCAAAGTTTCATTTTCTTCTCCCGCAACACGTCTCGAAGGCCAAAATCCGAACGGCTCCGTTTAACTGGTGCGCGTTTGGCCTAACGCACACACACACACAGCAACTTCACACATACCACAGGCACGAATGTGAGCGCCTTGGCTTGGATTTCCATCCCATGCTTGGTGCGAGGGCAACCCCCACTGGTGTGGAGTTTCAATTTAACCTCCGGAGCTGCCGGTCGCTCCCCGGCCCCGGGGTCGCGCAAACGGTGGAACTTTCGTGCTTTAAGAACACATCCTTGCTTGCTCCCGTCCGCCTTTTCACAGCCCGACCGTTCGGTTCGGGTCGAACGAACCGTCCCCTGCAGCTTTCGGCCGTGTGCTGTGAGGACGGTGTGGCGTTCTGCACATTCTCTACCGTCGAATTCGGCAACCGTTTTTGCACGTGGTACAGCGTCGTCCTTGTCGTCGTTGTCGTATCTGCAGTGGTTCCTCTTAAACGCGCGCGCGTTTTACCGAGGAAAAAAGCGATAAATAATACAGTTACTGACGTTTATCTTTCTTCTTCCTCGTCGGGGAATTGGCGCCGACGTGCGGAGCGTGCTGGTTTGTGTTCGAGTATTTTTACTTCATTCCGATGTCACCGACAGTGCGGACGAATGCTGCTGCTGGTGCCGCTACGTTCACGGAGCAGCAGAACGAATCCACCACCCGACAGCAGGGATGCGCTCGAGAAGCCGGGTGTGCCCGACAAAAAGGGACATCTTTCTCGTGGGTAGCAAAATAAAAATACGCATCCTTAATCCCTTGAATGCTGACGCGCTCTTGCCACTCACGCTGACGCTTCCAGTTTTCGGCTCAAGCCTACACCGACCTACACATTCCGTCAATAAGCACCGCATCACGCCACCCCGCTTCAGGGAACAAACGCGCACCGGGGCTCGTGCAAACGGGAAGAACAATAACAAACGAAAACACTGGAAGAGGGGCGGCGTAATCACGCGAACGGAAGAAGCAACGGGCACCTCGAGAGGACAAATCAAAAGCCAACGTCTGCACCGAAGAATGGAGCAGGTGCGCGAGAGGTGTGTTGCGTATCTATAGTAGCTTTTCACCGCCCAGAAACCAGAAAGACCCGTATGGGTGTGTGTGAGTGTGTTAGGCTGTTTTGGGGAGCAGGTTCGCATTAGCTGGATGAAACCCGTGTGATTCGAAAGGACAACAAAAACCTACCAACCCCACCACGCCACTATGCCCTTCTTCAACTCGGCGACCGAGTCGGCAAAGGGGACGATGCTGCTTTCGTTGAAAATTTTACGCAAAAAGGTCATTCTTCTACCGCCTGGCCTATCTTTGTTTTGTTTGACACATTCTACGGTGATGATTCTGGGCCTGGGTTGCTGCCGGGTGGGGGTGTTTGGTTCCCACCCGGGACCAGACGACCAGAGCGCGCCTGCCAGATAGAATTGGGCTTCGGGGCTATGGTATGATTGCTTTCCCCGGGAAACAAAAACGAACGGATGCCGCAAAAGGTAATTGGTGAGATACGTTCTCAGCATATTTGTCTTGTTTTTGTTTTATTTTCTTATTTCCCTCCCACAAGCAAAGGAGGGGGGAACGACCGACCAGCACAACAGACACGCCGCTGACCTCTTTCGAATCCGGGTTGTATACGGTCACGCCCGACTCGAGATTTGGTCCAGTGAGTGGCCCGAGAGTGTCTGCCGTTGTTGATGCTGCCTTTTCTTTCGCTACCGTGCCGTGCAGATTTTATGCAAATTTTCTTAAAGTTTGTGTTTATTTGAATCTTTTGCACAAATACCGACGGACGGACGGGTGCGCGTTCGTTCGCTCGCAAGCTTCGGTCTGATTGTTCGGTCATTACAAGGGTGCCAAAAAGTGTTTTGAATAGAGATTCTAAGTCGTTGCTTCTTTGGGATTCGCCTCGTTCGGCTTGACGCTCGGAACACAATACGTTGATGCTTCGCGCGCGGTGGGTGGTTTAAAATTTCCATCTAGACGGGTAGATGTACGGACAAAAAATCACTTTACACCTTCGAATTCGGCGTAAAAAATCCATCAACCCAGCAGCAGCTGCTGCTGCTGCTGTTGCTGCTGGTGTTATTGATACAGCATCACGGGACGCTTCTTTTGTGAGCCACCAAGAAATCGAGCCGTTCCGGTGAAGAGACAAGACAAAAAAAAGCCCCGGCCGAACAACGCAATTCACCGGAAGGTACATAAAATGCACGCGATAATATCATTCTCCGAAACTCCCGTGGGTGTGGCGGTGGTGTACACGGCCCCGCGCTTGCCCTAGCCTCTAGGATGGGAATCTTTCCCCATTGGAATGGGAGATAGCGCGCCACGGAAAAGCCACGGAAAGAAGCCGTGATTGTGACGGGTGTTCTTGGATGTTGATGATATTTTCGTTTCGTTCTTTTTCGTTATGTCGTGCATCTTCCGCACGGCAAAGCGGCACAGTTCCAGCGCTTACTACCTGGGCGGGCGTATCTACCCGGACGTACAAATGAAACTGATGACAACTGAAGTGCCTGGTAACACGCGGCGTCGCCGCGACAGTTAAAGTGAGGTAGTCATGTGTCGCACCTAGCGCATCTCGTGTGAAGAGCGTCTCACGTAGGCTCGAGCACCTTCACACACAAACACATACAGAAACTGCCACTTGCGATCGTGCCCCAGCGCTACAGGCGACCGGAGAGAAAGACGTAACGAAGATTCTGTTGCTTTTTAATTTTCTTCAAACATTGCATAATCAAAGGTGACAGGAAATCGTTTCCTTTCGTTCTGTCGCTGTCCACGCCGCCGCCCATGCGGCCGCCATCGCTGCCAATTTTCAGATCGTACACCACACTGCTGCGCCTTTAGTCCTTTTTCCTTGCGAACATAGATCACCCGGGTGCGCCAGGTAAAGGTGGCTGGCATTCTTACTTTCCATGTGATTCCGTTTTTTTCACGCTTTCCTGCTCGTGCGCTTTCCACCGCCCCCAAACCGGTGGGCTGGAGATTGAGAAAAACGGTTCTATGTCGCCGGGGAAACGACGGAAAGTAGAATCCTCCGGCGGCGGCGGCAGCAGCAGCAACAAGCAGAGAGTCCGCACCAATGTAGCAAACAAGGCAGGAGCGGATATGGTGGAAAGGTGCAGAGCGGCGTACGGAAGAAAAACATACGCCACTTCTGGGAAAACACTGAGAATGGGAGTTAAATTTATGCCACTCGACTCTTCCCCGACGCCGGGCGACATTTGGTACTCCTGCTGCTGCTGCTGGTGGTGGTAGTGGTGATGGTGGAGGTCGGTAAAAATTTAAAGCACCGTACTCGCATACGCGCGCGCGCGCGCTCGTACGCCCGCTCACTTGAGCGAAGTTCATGCGGAAAGCGTAATGCTTGCGTTTAATGCTTGAGGAAATATTTTCCCAGAACGTTTCACCTCATCCGAAACGTTTACCCAATTTGGAGAGAGCAAACGCATGCTACGCTACAGGGAGATGGCGAGAGCGTTTGTTTGCTTTAAATAAAGAAAATCAATTTGCGATTTGTTCGCCAACACCAATATTGATGCTGAGCTGAGGAGCAGTGATTTCTAGCGCGGTTCCTGCCCGCTCGCAATACACGCACGGCTTCCCATCGGGCAGAGTCTACCAACTTCGACGTCTACAAACCACACCGGGCTGGAGGCCTTGAGAGCAAGGAAAACTTCAACACTTTGCCCGAACATTGGAACATGGTAATCAATCCGGCGGCAGACGGCGTGCGCGTGTCCGTCTGTCTGTCAGCGTAATGGAGGTGGGTTTTAAAGCTTGTGCCAGTTCCTCTTTTCCTTCCCGGCTCCCGGTTCCCGGCCCACGGGAATGGCGATGAAGCAATGGTACGGAAAAGTAAATCATTTTAGTTTCTGTTTGTCTTTCCGCTGGCACCCACGTGATGCCATAAGCTGTAATTAACATTTAAGATTATCAAATTGATGAAACGACTGGTGAAACGAGTGTAACGTATGAAGGAGCACAACGATCGGTAGACGATACGACGATACTTCAAGAGGTAGACAAAAATTCGCTCGCTCTTCGAAGAAAACTCAAATGATACTCGTAGCAAGCTCGTCGAGAGCGCGGTAAGCACATCTTGCTGTTGCTTGTGCCCGTCCGCCCGGCGTCGAACCGGCGCACGATGGGTTTCCCGGAATGACAATTTTTGATTGGGTTGGGTCTGATGTGCCATTTGCGGATGACGGACAGGTATAAATTGCGCGCCGAGTCAGGGATTCTTTCCGCCCGATCCTTCCCGTGGTCCAGTCTCGCCTCGAGAATAAAGATTCACAAAAACACAATCAAAAACGCCCCGGCGGCTGCTGGGACGAGTTTCCACAACCGGAACACATCCGGCCTTCGCACTCGGCTTTTTTTTCGGAACACCGAAAAAGGTTTACGCGCTGGGGGGGAGGAGTTGCAGGCAGGCATAAAAGTTAGTACTATTCAATAAACTTGGGCCACCTTTATGGTGCGCCCGGCTCCTGCGTGGCAGTAAAAGAAACACGGCGCCACGAATTCGACCGCATTAACTGCAACCGCCTCCCATTCAGTGATTTCGTTTAAGAGAGCGGTGCTTAGGTTTCCATTTTAAAAGAGATGCACACTTCCTTTGTCGGTCGCACGATTGCCGGAGCCTGCCCTAACAACAGCCCACGCCATCATCATCATCATCGTTTCCGGGCATCATAAACATCGATCTCGATTAGTGTTCGAACCATTCCCGGGTCCGTACGTAGCACGGGAAACGCTGAGTACATCCAGGTGATTCGAGCCGTGATTGTGAGTTTTCAATTGCCGGAAAAACAACTACAACCGGGGGAACTACGCTAGAAAACCCAACGTTCAGAGGCACACTGGCTCTCGGCTAGAGATACTTGCACATGCTGAAAGGTTTGGATATACACGAGCGATTCCACAAGTGAGCCGGAGACCCTTGAATAGCAATTCAACCAAACCGGGGGTGATGAACTTTACGTTACCGTGGGTACACACACTCTGCAGGTGGCCGAATTTAGTCGCCGAACAACAGCTCCGTGCTAAGCGTAGTCGGAAATTCTTCGAACAAAACCCAACCTGGTGCACGGTCGCCCGATTTGGACTGATTCGTCGGTGAACGAAAAAAAAAAGTTGACACCAATCGGCACGACCAGCACTATCTTGGACCCCTGTCTTGCCCGGACGGGCTTCCGTGAGCACTTTTAGGAAAGCGCACAAGCAAACTCAAAAAAGAAGAAAGCTCCCTCCTAGCCACGGTTGTGCATACTATCGCATTCGCATGCTAATCCCAGTAAGCCAAGAGCTCGGTTGCTTTGGAAACCGGAAAGCCCTCTTCAATTATTTGACCAAAAACCCATTGTCCGCCGGGTAATTGAGGCACCGGCAGGGTTAAGAGTCTGTCAACAGTGCCGGGTACGGGTTCGATGCTACGTAGCATCATACCAGGCGCCACAAAAAGCGACCGTTTGCAAACATTTTTATCCGGCGGGAGTCGCTTTTTCCCCATTTTTCGCTATCTCCATCGTCAGTCACACACTCACACACACCGTGGTTTGCCTAAACAGCCACTAATCCACTTGCGCGCGTCATGTGAGCCGGTGAAAAAAAAAAAAACACGGCCCGTCGACCGTTGCTTTCGGCGCTGCAACTCGCACCTGAATGCTCCCTCATTGAAGACACTAATCCTCGTCCAGGTCCTCGTTTGGAGCTTTCTTCCGGCGCATTCTGTCTGTCAGCGTTGGGCTCGTACGCCATTTTTTCGAATCCAAAACCTTTTCGGGTCCGCTGTCTGCCCGGGCGACACTTTCCAAGCGCCGCTGCAGCAACACGCTGCTGACTTGACTTGGGAACAGTCGCAAACATTCGTTGGAGGCCCCAGCGACACCGATCCCAGCGCTACGCCGGTCCGCTGGGGGACAATACAATGTGTACGGGAGGAGTTTTTGCCAAAACCTATGTTTCGCACACCGAATCTAACCGCAAACGACACTTATTCAACCGCGTCTTCTGTAGCACACCAACACCATCATCAGCATCCCGGCAGCTTTCGACCAAAACAACGGTGATGACGGGGTGATTGCCGGGGCCCGGGCGTGGGAGCAAATTTTTCTTCATTTCCTATTTTCCCAGTGGAGTAGTAGCGCATTCGGTCATTTTCAATTTTCCCTTGGGCACAGCCTCTGGTATCACACACGCACACTCACACACAAGCACGATCGCACGTAAAAATTCGCGCCTTTCTTCTCCGCTGGGGGATTTGGGGAACAAAACTCTTCGCATCCTTCTGCCACACTGTTTCACCGGAGCACGCAAACACAAAAAATACGCCTCTGTGTCGACCGTGGAAGCACGGTTCAACTTTAACAATAACCCAACCGAAGGTAGCCCCCGCCGGCCGGTCGACATGCAAAGCGCATACAGCTGCTGCTGGGCAAGAATCGAGTAAGAACCAACTTTTTGACACAGATTGCACGTTCGCCTCCCGAACTGATCCACCTCCCTTCGTCACACTGTCCGACCGGGGGTGACAACGCGGGCATTTGCAGGCGGGGTATACGCAGAACAAATCTTCACTCAGACACACACGCACGCGGAAAAAGGCGTCGAAAGTAGCGCACAAGGAAGGCAGACCAAAAAAAACGAACGTACCGAACGTTTCGATTGCAGCGTATACGAAATTCACGGCACGGGAAACCAACCAATTCAGGCTTCAGTCAACCAAGATCACTTTACCTTCGCACACGAACGCGGTGCGGTTTGACGTTGAGGTTTTTGGTATTCGTTTTGTGTTTCGCCGAACGAAACTATTCCTGCACGATGCAGCAACGCAGCGACTGCTTACAAAAACAGCCTATCCTTTGGCTAGAATCAACAACAACAACAACAACAAAAAGGGGCGCACGCACACACATACACAATCAATAAAGCCAGTACGCTTTCCGCACGCAACGCGCGTTCCGTGTCCGGCTGGCGTTCTCCCTCCCACACCAGGGTCGGTTCGATTCCGCCGATGCTGACGTGCTGAAGCTGGCTGCTACAACACGCTTGCTGGGCTATGGTGGTGCTGACCGTATGCCATACGCGGGATCACTGAGAGTCATCGGCCTCCTCCGGTCCGCAGAATGCGTCCGAAGCCGAACGGAGGCGCCGCTGCCATACAGGTTGCCTCTGCTAGGCAGGTTCGCGCGTCAGGCTACTTCGTTCCCATTTTCCCCGCTTTCGGGTGAGCCAGGCCAAGAAAACAGTCACGCGCTCTCACGGAGCTCACGGAAATGAACCTTCGCACACTCGGTCGCTCCGCTAGTCGAACGCATTTCAATAAAGCATCGGCCTCTTTGACATAGTTTTTTCGTTTCGAGCGCAGCTTGAATAACGATCTACGGCACTGTTCCGTTACACCTGAGCCCTTGAGTTGTGTTTGGATGCACTGCTAGGCATGGAACCGAACAATGCGGCACATAGCATGGAGACGCCTGGTGCTTTGTACATTTATTGAAAATGAGATGGAAAATGAGACGAAAGTGGACCTGAAGTTTTTCATTTTTTCATCATCTCACCCTTTCCCACCGGCTTACACACGGTTGATGCTTTTCACGCATATGAAATCTAAATACGAAACCAAACAAAATCAATCGCGTGTTTCATATCCTCCTGCACAAACACACACTGTTTTTTCGTTCGCTCCCAGCACCAACTGACCGTGCGACGAGTGAAAGCGTTTGAAAAATTTCACTGATTTTCCGCACCGCCGCTTGGCGGTTGTGTGTTTGTGCGTGTGCAAACTTTTGGCCAAAGTACCTCACGGACTGTCCGTTACTGCCTCCCTCTGCCTCTATGGTACGCGAAGGCTGGGCCACTCTTCCGTCCCGTTCAGACGGAATATTTCATCTTAATCAACACGATCCAGCATCCTCATTACGACCCGCAGCCTCCAACCATCGGGTGTCTTCGGTCCGGCTCATTTCAGGTATGCCTTGTGCCGACTAACATGCCATATAATAGCGAGCATTCGAACCATCATGGACTGATGCCATGCTATTGCATTCGTGCGTCTCGTGCTCTATCTCTCGCCATTCCGTTCCCGCTCCACCGAGTGCTCGCTGCTAATTGAAAACTTTCACATTGAATTATTTAAAATATATTCCCGGACCGGACAGGGAGCAGACGTCGCAACAGGAGATTGGTAGCGGCAGATTGTGCGAGGTCTGACCCACCGCTCTCTCTCTCTCTCTTTCTCTCTCTCTTTCTCTCTCTCTCTCTCCATCTCTCGCCCCTTCTGTCCACCATTTTGAGACCATCTCTCGATAGCATCCTGAACGGAGCTCAACACTCAAACACTCTTACAGCTTCACCGCGTTTCCCTGAGTTACCGGCAGGGTGTTCATCCCGTCCTGTCGCGTGGGGCATGCGCGCACGAACGATCCTGACACGAGTCCCGATTGGCACGAGGAGCTTCGGCTTCGGCTTGGCTGGGAATGTGGCCTTCCCACCGTTTGCCCGCCACACTACTGGCAGCCGAAGGTAGCCCCACCGTCTGCTACAACCGTTGTGAGCATTCCGGCGACAACCGTGAGAATATGCCTCCGCCACAATCGTCGATTGCTACGAGCTGTCAGTCTTATCGCCACAATCACGATGACAGGAGCCATGTGCGTCGCTGGGGCTGGCTCGCGCGTTCGTCGTACCGCAACACGCTCGATTGTTTCGTTCGGTAGTTTTGCAACCCGGTGTCGGAATGCGGGATCAACTTTCGCGCGAAACTCACCCTCTGCGAGGCGACTGTGACGGTTGGAGTGCAAGCGTGCGTATGTGTGTGTGTGTGTATGTGTTAAACACAGAAGTGATCGAAATTGTTTTTGGCGTGTTTATCATACCAAACACAGAACGGCAGAACAAGTGCAAGAAAGTGCACCAAATATAACAGTACGTTATTTTGTTTTCATCAACGATTCGTCCCTTCATCAATAGGATGGTTGGGGCAAACCGGTCAAATGTTCGAAGTGGAGTTTACTTTGCCTAGACAAAAAAGGAAAAAAAAAGGACACACGAAATTTACAACACCAAGTTGCCCAATTTTCCGCGATGCCATCATGCCGGATCATTTTCCGCACTTGAGCGCTTGTCGTTTCGGACCATTCCGTTTGGTGCGCGTCGCATTTCTTGTTCGCATTGTTTCACCGTACTTTCGTGCAAAATAGCAACGAAACTTTTCCCTCGACCGATACACTCCGTACAGACGAACGGCAGCGGCGACAGGGCACACAACACATCACCCACCAAGCTGCTACTGTTAGACGTGATCGCCGCGGCAACTTACGCGGGATGCAAAATAAAAAAGCAACGATGAAAGTTACAAGTTGGATTTTACGTTCAATTTCCAACGAAATGAAGAGAATGATTTGAGAGTACAGAAGCAAACTTTTACACCGGCGTGATGAGAATATCTCAAGTGGTGTGTTTTTGTGACGTTTTCTGGTGAATGTTTTATTGCGAAACACAATGGTAATGGTGCTGCCAATTCAACCATTTGAAAAAAGCTCTTGTCCGTATATTGTGCTACTAGTTCAGTTGAGTGTTTAGAATACAGCAAAATACAAGTATAGCACTGACGTACCAAAAATAAAACAAAAAAAAGGAAATGTGATTTCTCGAAGAAATGTCCAACTTACTCGAATGTAAGAGGCACACCTGGCGCGGTTCCTAAACCATCGAAAACAGAGCAAGTGTGCTCGAGTGTCATGAAACCCTCGACGTGCAAATCAACGGTACGGATATTCCGGCAGCACATCACCACCACCGCCGACCTAAATCGCACCATTTTCTCGGCACACTTCATACCACACATCGGTGACGGGCGCGATGCTCCGGTAGGCATCGGATGTCAGTGCCTGAGGCAGCGTACGAGCAGCATTTGCATTCGGCACCAGGGGTGGCTCCGAGAAAAGACAATTGATACGTGATTGAAAGGCTAAGTGATAAGAGTTTGATTTTTAATTGAAATTCCAACACTCGTCAATCGAACGACAACTGCCATTTGATGAGCAAAGTGAAAAGCAACACGATCCACACAAACACACCTCATCCACACACACACACACACACACACACACACACACACCCACATATATCCAGTGAAAGACTGTGTGCGGGCAGTCGCTATCGGGTTCGATGCAACAGTGACTACCCCGGTGTATGTGCGAGTGTCGGGGTTAGGGGCAGCGCGTCACGTGAGATGGGCCCTGCACATGGCTTTTTGTGCTTCCAATCGATGCTCTCTGGCCTACGAGCCGACGAGGCATAATTGTGTGCCAGTGTGCCGATTGTTGACGAATGGAAAGAAACACACAGACACGGCGCGTTCTAACGTGCACGAGAGGACGAGAGAGGGAGAGAGAAAGCAATAATAACGAGATAGCGCAGTGAGCAAGTGCAGCAGCAAAAAAAAATCAGTCCCGGTGCACAATAGGATATTCGTTCTTCCTAGTCCCACTCGTTCCGAGCGCATGGTGCCTTCAATGCCGGTGGCAGACGGCTGAAGGTGTTGTTGCCGTTGTTTGTCTGGACGGGATTTTGACGCGTTCGAAAATCAGTGGAACAACGGGCTCGGAATCAGCCGTGCCTCAATGGCGAACGCCCCAAGCACGAGCAGACGGAAAGAGCGAACTTTGTAAATTGATGAATTGAACGATGAAGTCTTCCGTGTGAATTGTAACGCTCACACAGCATTGCTCGTTGTCATCCTGCATGCACAGCCAAATGCTTCTCGAAAAAGAAGCTGTAGAAGAAGTCTTTAAGAAATTGAGGGAAAATTCACTCTTAAAGCATAGATGAAAACAGACTATGATAGGTAAGTATTTATTAGCCTTGTTTTACTTCCTTACAGCTAGGTTTCCTGCATTGCAAGATTCATCAAAATTGCATTAAATGTATGTGATAGTTTTAATGGAGATCAAGCATTATTAAAAATAAATTAAAGCTTTAGCAGCACTTATTAGCTTCCATTTCACTCACATACAGAAACCAATAATAAGCCGTAATAAGACAATATAAACAATGTTTAGGGTTAAGCTTGTTATCGATATTGCATGTACACAATACCGTTAACACAATAACAAATTGGTTATTAAGCCCAAAATACGACGAGAGCCTAACCCATGAATCATTAAATAATTTCAAGAAGAAATATTCTCCCTTATTTAAAACAAAATGGCTCATAGGATTTCGTTTTATTATCTTAATGCGATTATTAATTTTGGTTGTTTTTTTGTTTCACATAACACAGCACATCAAACGCATCAAAACCCGCAACATATGATTTAACCGGAAAATGGCTGATTTCCACAAATTTTCATTTTCATTTAATTTAATGCATTATATTTCTTTTATTTCCCGGTTTTTATACCACTGTCGCAGTGGTGGTGTGGGTGGAGCGAAACAAAAATCCATAAAAGGAAGCTCGCTTGTTAATTGAAACTCCCTTCCACATTCGCAAGAATCCTCCAGTCCCGTATATGAAAAGCGAGAGAGATCGATCTGACACAGGTCGAGTTATGTCTTGAGCTGAAATTAGGACCAAAGGGCTCGATGCTACTGCCGTGCCTTTTGATGCCCACCGGGACCATGCATTCGCTTTGTAGTCGTTACCATGTTCCGATCGAAGCTCATAAAACGCACCTATGCTCGAACTGCCCTTGGGCACTTCAATACTACGAGCCCCGGCTACACACATTCATCATTTCTCTGCGTTATTATAGTCTGCTTCGCTTAGTACATGTTCTCGTTTGCCTCACGCATTCCCGAAACTGCCTTCCTGGTGACGACTTCTGGTTTTTCAACCTACCACTCATGCAAACTGTGCGGCACTAGGCGCCTCCATCTGCATTCAGGTAGTCGGTACGTGGAATGGAAGGAACACTTTCGACGTTTGAAGTGGAGACGTTTCTTGTTTTTTATCCTGCCTGCACACTGACCCACTGACTCTAAACTCAAGCTATAGCACACAAAAATGCTTTTTTCTCCACTTCCATTACCCTATTACTTCCTCTCTAGAGGAAAAAGGTACAGATGGCTGTTCCTTTTGCCTCTGTCCCTCCGATAGTTTTCATGTTTGCTTCCCAGACCAGTGGTGAACGGTCCGTTCCTTCGCTAAGTTGGTGCATATGCGAAAGCTTGCTCTCAGTTCGTTGTAGTGTCGGGTTTTTGTCCGCTTTTATTGCTCCGGCCGCCTGCTATTGTCTGCAGCTGCAGTTTGCTCTGTTTGGCTACACACTGCGCCATCACCTTCCTTCCGTCAGTCATATTTATTCCCTTGAATTTCCCTTGCGTATTATCAACAGAGTTCTATGGCCCACCTTTGAATTATATCGAGCTTTTATACACCGCCATCAAAGCCCCCGGAGCTACTCAAACAGCACTATGGCGATGGCTTCTCCGTAACCGGTTGCTAACCGTTTCGGCAATTTTCCATTGTTTTGCATCCATCGAATTGTGCTGCCTGCCTATAGCCCGGCCAGACACAGCATCCTAGCACGCTGGCACATCCAAACGGCAGGCGGCAGAAGACCACCGTTCCATTGTCTACTTCTTGCAAGCTACCCGTTGTGCGCATACGAGCGTCGGATGATTGGACAGATTTTGCTCTCGAGCGGCAGCTCTAAAAAATCTAATTAATTTGACCGTTGCATCTCAATAAAGGTGTCATCGTCGGGAACGCAAGCATTTCATTCGCTAGCAGCTGAATCTGAACAGCATTACACAATGGACTGTGTGTACCGCCTCTCTGAACTGTGAGCTATGTTAGCGCAGGTGGAAACGTTCATAGGTTGCACTATTCGATGAAATGCTTTCAACATCGTACACAGTACCTTCGACAAATTTAGCTTGAAATGTGTTCAGTTTACTGCAAAGCAGATTTTACCCATTGCTAGAGTAATGTATTGTAGGGATGAATTTTCAAAATTCATATTGTATTGTGATGAGAATGCCATTGTGATGCCGTAAGGATTTCAGCTACAGTACAATCGTTATCTGTTTCCTTTAATAAATCCATGTCCCAGTATGTGCTATACTGACAGCATATTGCAATATATTTCAAGAAACATCAATGGCCATAAGGTTGTCGTCCTAGCCAACTAATTTGATTCGATTTTCTTAATTTTGAAGTCATGCTGAAGTTCATAATTTCAAATTACTAGATTTTTCATTTCATTTTTTCATTTTTCATTTTCAGTTTTCCAGTACTTACATTTTGATGGGAAGGTTCAATTATCAATCAATCAATCGATCGACATGATTCGATTTGATCAAAATACAAAGATCAAACTTTTGAATAACTCCTGAAATATAGATATGATTATTTATCACAAAAAACTTCACCAGCGGTTCTAGTTCCATATGCAATTTTGTTCCAAAGATGCGTTTTTTTGCAGTTGAATTGACCAGGTGAATTACTTGACAGTAAATAATTCGAAGTGCTTAGTTTTCGAATCTTAGGAATTCTTTTCTGGCATTACCCATGATTCTAACAACTTACATAAAACTAATAATCATCTTAAACTTACTAACTTCATAATATACGATTCCAAAGTATGAATTGATGTATTATTAATTTTGAAATAACAAATGTACATTAGGTTTAAAGAGCATATACTCGATGGCTCGATGGCTTAGTTCTCTCATATTGCAATATTTGTACACTCAAATTTAATCAACCGAAGAGTGATTTTGAATAGGAGAATACTATAAAACATAAACAGCGTCTCAAATATTTTTAACGTAACACAAGGAGCAATATGATTTGAAGGTCGAGCCTTGAAAATACAATCATTTTCATCTGCAACAGTAGAGATGTTTGAACTTTTTCTTTTATTTTGATCTCAACTGCCATCAAACAGAAAGACCAACTTCTGATGGATGAAAAGTAAACTACATCATGTGGTTCATACAGATTCCCCCACACCATTACGCTATTTAACCGTGATATTATGTGGCCCTAATGTTGCGGTTGACGATGAGCCGCTACAAACTCTCCTCGGTAGTGATTATACAGATGGCAAAAAATCCAATGGTGACATGCAAAAAAAAAATGCAGCAAGCAGATGCGAGAAAAAGAGATCTGATGCAGCCAAGCACTGCACACGAGAGGGAACTATACCTGCTAAAGAGACGACACAACAGGCATACTGAGCATAAACAAGGGACGAGCAGAGAGCCATATTAGCAAATGTATCTCCATTACCCACACCATGGCGTAAGAGGTTTGCAAAGCTCTTTTTCTTACGCCTTGCGGCGCATACAGTGCGGCACTAGCTGAAATAAATCCTTGTCCAATGATTATCCAGCAAAAACGCAGACTCTGCTATTGAAACATCAGCAGTTCCTCTCCGGGTTGCAAAACTTTTGCTCGCTCACTGTTGAGCTTGGCGTTGCTGCAACAAAAAGCGTAGCTGGCATTTTGCACACACATTGTTCAAATTTGCTCGCAACAAAGTCATATATTTCATGTTATGCATAAAACCGTAGTGAATTAGATAAGCTCTCCGTCATTGTTGAAAGCGTAAACATATGAAAGTTGCATTTATGTCAAGTTATGTCAACTTGTACATAACATTATAACGCTGCATCCTTTTAAATTAAATATAAATAGAAAGCATTGCAAAAACATCACTTTTTTGTTTCAAATGAATCAAAGCAATCAAATCCATAATATAACTTCATGAGCCAAAATTTATAAGCACAATTTACGTTACAAATGCACCATGATTGTCGAAGTTTCCCGGAGGATCTGCTTCAGCTTTTTGATAGCGCCTCTTAACAGTACACACGCAATTATGTTATGTAGCGCAGTAACAAATGAGATTACTGATACAATATCAACACCGCACGAAACACTCACACGGTGGTGTTGTTTAAATTTGCACACTCACAAACTCCCGTGTGCACAACAAAAATCCCATCATGTGCCCTTAATTCACGTTTTCACAGACCTTTAAAACCAATTTCAGAAACGAACGTACGCCGCCATGTGTTACGCGGCATGGAATCATTAACTCGTATGGCATCCAATTTGCAAAATGAGTATACACTTCAGTTCATTTCATACGCTTCACAGCTGCGCAACCCCATGACTTATTATTGGGCCAGACGACTCCGGAGCGCGCACATGATCCAAATTGCTAAGTACCCAGCCCACAGCGCACTGCTGACTTCCGATGTGCTGAAACATTGAAATCTAACTTCCTATCTCATTTCACTTCAACCGCACATCCAAATTCATTTTCTGACACACCTGCGTACGGGAACACCCCGGCCGAACTGTGCGCGGTTTCTCGCACCGAGTGGCGATCGACCGCGCGGGGAACGACGATGCAATCATACAGCCGAGAAGAGTATGCTAAAAGTGAAACGGTTTTCATTGCACTCCAAGCGACGGGAAGCGCGATATCAGCGCCCATTAGGTGTCGACTAAATCGACTTCCGTGACTGGAATGTGATTATTTTGGCGAATCATAAACCATGCAACCAGGAGGCCCCCCGTATGATTACCCGCGCACCGAAGCCAAATGTCCACGCGTGTGTGTATCGTTTGGGTGTATATGTATGCCCCCACGCGTACCTCAATTTCACAGAGCTTTGCACGCTGCTTTCGATACAGCATCGCAGCGCAATGCAACTCTGACTGGTGATAGTCTGCCAAATTTAAGACGACGATTCCATGACAGACAGTTTCGCGACCGGAACCGGGGAAACTGTGGCGCAAATGAAGTGAAAACCACGCCATTTCTGCCAGAATCAGCTACACCTTGCCTTGTGCCTCGCACAGGCACGTTTGCTACTCCAGCATTCAACAAACGCCGGGCTCGAAAGCTCACGAAACATTCAAACGGCATACGAACTGACGTGCGTTTTTCAAAGAAAATGGTATTAATGTTTATTGCACCTGAACGTGAACATACAGTCTTTTCGATGCGTCCCGCTGCAGACGGTGGTGTATGTGTGCGTGTGTATTTTGTCGTCGTTCACCTCGGCTCACGGACGTGAGCAACGACGCACAGCAGACAAACAACTAATAATCCGGTCCTCAAACACTTACTCCGTGCCACAGCTGCGAAACACATGGTAAGGAACACTGGCCACGCTTCTCAAATTCATCTCTACGGTAGCAATCTAGCTGCGCCATGACGGCATACATATGACGCTTTCGTGCACAAAGGCCTGCTGAACGGTTATGGCACAGGATCACATCTTTCAGCTCGAACGCCTACCGTGAACGATAGCAACCATTATCACATAGTTAACAATTCATTTCGCCGCCTACTACCGTCACTGTATGACAAGCGATCACACGAACAATTATTCGATATCGTCCACCAACTCCCACAGAGATGAGTATTTTTTCCCTTCCATTGCATTACGACGAACAATATTATTAAGAGACAGACTATTCGCAAAAGTATCGACCATATGGAGAAACCTTTTCGTTGTAATCCATATCCTAGGAATACGAAGAATGTGCTTCACGTGCAACGATCATAAAACATGTATGCGACCTAATTTTGCTGACAGATTGACATAACACATTCGGACAGATTTGCTTCATTGCGACGAGCCAAGACAATAACAAACTCAGCATTTTTATTTTTATTTCATTTTTTTGTGTCTTTTTTACACAAACTTACTAACTATTACATTATTTCTACAAAGAATTATACGAGCTTTTGCTCAACCGTTCGAATTGAAAGGGGAATTATATTGCGTTTTTTTATTATTAATATTTCTAAATGCTCATGTGAAGGAAGGTACCAATCGTTACTCCATTATGTGGCATATTAAATGTACAGTATGACAGAAGTGTACTGATAAGTGTGCTTATACTTACTCTTCTATATTTAACGCTCGATAAGGAAAGCAGGATTGATATCTCTTCACGCACAGGATCTAGCAGTAGACTGGTTTTAGTTACCTGCAACGACAAAAAAATAATGCAATTGTTACTTTTAGTGGTGTTTATCATATACCTATAGGCACAAACATATTTATTTGACAATATAATGTGACATGAGTCCTGTTCACAATGCCTTTTAAATGATTTTTTTAATATTTATGCCATATGCGCATGTATAGCAGTTAGAACATGATTGAGATACGATTATTGCTAAAAAAAGAAGAACATCCATCAAAACAGTTTTCTTGTTTTGTTTGGCATGCTTTTTACAATATAAAACGACGGGAGATGGTAATTGTAAGAGATTCATAATTTGTTTCTGCTTTCGGATAACTCAATCATAAGCTCCCATGTGAGTGGCACAATAATGTATGTTATGAGCAAACACTATCGTACGGCTAATTTCAACCACCATAACTATACAGAAACCCATAAGTTGCTTGCGCCACCAGGCGCCTCCATTGCACAAATTAAACACGATAAAAGTGCCCACAGAGGCCACACACACACATACCCGGACTCGAACATTTTCCAAAACGGTCATGCCACACACGCTTCCACAAGCTTCGTGAAAACTTCAAACGGATCTCCCCAGCCGTGTGGGAAGGGAGGTTAGCATGCATTAAGCTGTTTCGCCACTCTGCTGGTGGGTGGTCCGACGACGACCGACCCATCGTCAAATTTGCTACGCCGCTGTAAAAATATGATATGAAGGAAGACTACTTTCAGCACATCTTTGCGAAGCGCGCGCGCGCGCGCAAGATATCCATTTTCTGCACACGGTGCCACACATACCATTTTTATTGCCACCCAATCTCGTGCCCACTCTACCCACACCTCCGGCTTGATGATGAAAGTACATTTTTTACATAATTTTGTAAACCAACCACCAGCACTCTCGCGCTGGTTTAACTCGCTCCCCGCCCGCATTCTTCCTCACACCAGCAGCGACCATTCTGGCCATCTGAGACAGTCACATTCGTGCATAAAGTTTCAAAAAGTGGCAGTGGAGAAAAAACCCCGTTTCCACACATACTGCCACATTTACCGACGAGCGACATTTTATCTCTCTTCCCGTGTTTGTCTCCGGCGTTCGGTACGTTTGCTTGCCAGACTGTAAAATTGTGATGAAGATTTACCACTTCGTTCGTATTACGCGGCACGTTTGGTGCCTTAATTTTAATTGAATAATAACTTTCCTTTTCAGAATTAACGTTTCGCAACAACAAGAGCAGCAACAACAAAAAAGTGCTCCAGACTATCATCTGAGCTGTTAAAAACAGTGTTTGTGTGTTTGCTATTAAAAACACACAGCAAGCGAAAGTATTTCATTAGAAGATATGAGCAAGAACATGGGTTGAAATTCTGTGTGGAAAAATAACACAGTTACAAGGGAACAAATTTGTTTAACAAAAAACGATTCGAATGTTTCTAGTCGTAGAAGATACAACCAAGAATTACTACATATAGCATTTTACATTTCCTTTCCTGTCTTTATCATCGTATAGAACGCCATTTAGTCGGACTATGAATAAGCAAAAGTAAAAAAGTTTTCGGTGGTCTATTAGATGTCACTTTTGATTAGTTTGTTATTGGACTAGCGTACTTGAGAGAACTTGAGTTTTAGATCCGTAATCTAATTTAAAAAAAACAATGCACCACAAAAAATCTGGTCGCACAATATCAGTTGATTCTTGGCATTGGTTTGGCATAGAAATGAGCTTTAGGTATTAACAGAAACGATTGTTCTGCCTAATTTTAAAAATGAATATTGCACAACTACTAGATATATAAGATAGCTCATAGATAGCACATACTCCTGTAAGCTCTATGTTTGCGTACATTTCAGAGTATATCACCTTATTCGTGATGAAAATGCGTATGGTTAGATCACAACTACAAAAGGAATGAAAAAGTAGTATTTACTAGACAAAATTATTTATGAACACAGGATTTTTTGCAGGTTCATCTCCTCGTACAGGTGAAACATATGTTTAACCCCACCCTCATGTGCCACTAGAATGTGCTGATATTATTTTCGACGATCGTCTTCCATGTGGAACTGCTTCACTTACCTTAATCTTACTACCACCAATTTTTAACTATTTGCATCCTCAAACAGTACTCTTATCTTGAATGGAATAGGCAGAGGTTATCATGCGATGGGCTAGTAAACTCGTCGCTCATCAATCGCTCTTAGCACGTTGATATTTTGCGGTCGCGTTTCACCTATTAATCACGGCTTATCTAATGTACATGCTCACCAGATGAAGCGGGGATCACAACTTGTACATTCACAGTGCGGTTTGAGGCAAGTGGTCATAGCCTCAAGTGCGATTCTTCACCAGCACGTCTCCAACAAAATTCCCGTTCGGTCAATAAATGCGTTTTTCAAATTTTCAACCACTGTTCCGCATTCGAGCAAATAAACCATTCCAAGAGCGACTGCACCAGCAACAGCAGTCGGCTGCGCGTATTGAGTTGTGCCTGCTTTCGAAAATTCAATCATTTATTCGCTGCCAACTCTCGAACGGACATCGCACATCAGCTGGCGTGCATAAAGCACCACCTAGTTCGCTCGGGTGGACGAGGCAAAGCACGCACAAGTGTGCGCCGCCTGTATAATATTTCCAAACAAACAGCCTCCAATAAATCGTTCAATCCGATCCGCCGCCATCGCCGCCAACGACGGTGCTCGAAAACTCTCACACCAACCAACACCAACCAATCTCGAACGCGCAAACCCATCGACACTAATCTCCCGGACGCGTACGGGTAACGCATTCGTTGCTCAGACACATACAGAACGAGTAAACACACATACACAACCTCCAACCAGGACACATATATTGGCAGAAAAGTTTTCATTATTGCAAACGATAAATTTTGCTTCGCACGCTCCACATGCTGCTCCGGCGGGCGGCTTTCCCCCTGGAAAGGTGGCAAGGGTTATAATTTTTTCCTTCATTTCACCACGCTTTCCATTTTCGACCGTCAGCCCGTCGGAAAGAAAACGGTAAGATGGGCCGCCCCGATGGGCTCTGCTGCAACCTGGCCTACGCCGGAGTTGGGAGGTTGGAAGGGACAAAAAAAGCTCAAGATCCGGAGGCGTAAGACAAAAAATAACTTCACACACCACGCGGTAGAAGCGGGACCATGCGGACAGGTACGGGGCACACACTTGGGCGGACTTAGTGCAGCGTTACGCCGCCTGTGTCGGTGCCGCAAGTACGACAAGATTCTCGGTTCAACGAAGGTGCCCCTTTCAGTAGGAAGTTCAGCAGCGCCGCCTCTAGTTTCCAAAGTTGATTCTTCCTTCATTATGGGGCGAAAGTTATTCACCATACCCAGCCTCGGGTACCGTTTTTTTTTCTTTGCTTCCTTTTCTGGGTAACGAATTTCGCCACACCATGCATATCCCCGCGTATGATGCACTGATTTAAATCCACGAGCCGTTTTTCCTCCAAGCGCATTCATCGTTCACGGCGACGCGCAACCTCCTTTAAGGTTGCAGCCGCCACTGCTACACATATTGCCAACAGCAGCACACCACCATCACTGCAAGAAACTGCCAACCAACAACAAATGGTGCCGCCGGGCCAGCCGTTTTGCTAATGGCTAGATTCAATAAGTTACCCCATTGACCGGTGACTGTGTTCGTGTGTCTATGTGTCGGTGTATGCCCCCACCGAAAGTGTACGAAACAAAAACACACACACACACATATTGCTACAAAATTGTGACGCGGGAAATGCTCCGGAAAATGGGGTGGAGTGAAGTTTGTAAAAACCGGAAGAGCAAACACAACACATCGACCACCGGCCCGTGCACACAGAGAAACAACATGGGAGTCAAATTGGGGAGGGGGGAAATAGGTAGGGTGGTTTCCACCCGGTTTCGGGGGTGCAAAACTTTCTCTTCGCCTTCTGTAAATTACGTCTGTTAAAGCTACACACAGCTCTAAAATGAATGGTGCTAGGCAACCATGAGCAGGCGTATTTACATATGCGTTACATATGTTAAGCTTTTTCTGCCTGCATTCCGTTGGCCGAGGCGGCCGCTCCATTTCCAATAATCATCTCCACATGCACCGTTCGTGGCTCAGCTCAGCAAACGGAGGAACACACACGTCGAAGGTTTTACGGAATTGAGCCGTGCGCTCGTTCACTTGCCCGATCACCGTCGGACGCCGTTAGCGGTGGTACTGGGCGATCGGGCGCCGGGAGAGTGTATGACCAATGGTAATAAAATAGTTTTGCTGGTTATGGTTAAACTTGCTCCTGCTGGCTCCAGTTCGAAGCACGCCGCCGCACACTCAGCACACCACGACGACGTGCGGGGCAAAACTTCGCATTAAATGAACAAGCCCAATTCGTCTAATTACCAATGTAAACAAAATACACGACCTATAGTGACAGGCCGGGAAAGCATCATCACCATCGTCATTCATTCGGATTCGTAATATCGACAAGCACGCTGGGCGAAAGCAGGCATAAGCCCCTTCACCCTTTTCTCGTGGGAGTGGTGTGGCTTGGGTGAAAGAACAACGCAATTTATGGTTAACACACAGTCAACACATGTTTATAGTTATTGTTCACGAATTGTTATGATTGTTGGTGAAGGGCAACGGGTATCATTACTATCTTTTCGTTTTAATCCAATAAATTTGGCAACTTATGATGAATTCTTTAACACATTGATTTAAATGTGAGTTAATGCCTGAAATTTCAATAACCGGATACCTAGCGTGTATAGTAGCTATACATTTATGAGTTACATACATGCATTGTAAGTATATGGGAGCATGTAGTCACTGATCATCTTTGGGATGAGATGCGAGGGTCATAACACTGGATGCCATGTTGTCCTCCCGGCTGCAACACATATAATCCGTGTATGCAATCGATTTATTATAGCTTGAATTCAAAATTTTCAAAATAAAACTATCATGAGTTATCTATGTTTTATTTAACAAATGCCTGGCACTTTTCTGATTCTGTGTGACTCGAGAGTGAAGAGTTTCAGACTCTTGGTCGGTATGGTAACCGGCGTTTCCAGGTTCCATATCTTTGAAATAGAGAAATTTCGACTGAGTAGCATGCATAGTCAATATGAAAATTATTCATGTAAATAAAAAGCATTCTTATAGATTACATTGAAACAAAACCTGAAAAAGCAATTAGACATGAAACCTTTGCCATACTACAACCAGCTACTGCTTCCGCCACTACATTATATTTGTCTACAAAATTCAATAAGATGCTTCATTTGAAATTTCCAATTTCTGCCACACGCACACTAACAACCGTTACGAAAATTGACGGCGACCGATACGCCACTGAAATGAAACTCGCTCTCTCTCTCGCTCCAGGATGTTAATCTTTCAAGCCAATTTTCCGGCAAACTGTGCGGACGGGACGGCATTTCTCTCAACCATTCATAAACTCATCAAACGGACTGCTCGCTGCGTACGATTTATCACCTGCTGTTCAACGCCCATCAACGGGAACATCATGTAAAATGCTTTATGGTACCGTGTCCTCATAAAAATCATCAATCAAACAGAAGCCACCGACGTCATCGCCATAATCATCATCATCATAATCATCATCATTCTATTCTCTTGGCCACTCACAGCCTCTCGCAGCTACCCGTGATATGCCGTCACACGTTACCGTCACAATGAACTTGCGTACGAAAACAGTATAAGATCATTAATAGCGCAGTTTACAATGTCCTGTTTACTGCACACCGTGCCGGTGGACTCTTTTCACCCAAATCCACCGTCACATAAAATCATGTACAGTACAAGTTCACCGCAGCAAACGCGTATGGTGTTCTAGGCACATTTACCACAGAAAACATTCACGGGCGCAAATGCAGCTGTTGCTCTCAAAATGTGGTAAAAAATCTAATCTAATCTGGAGAGCAAACAAAAAATCTCACTATCTTACCCTACCGCGCGTACTAATTTCAAACGACTGTCCGTCCATGTACCTCGATCAAAACTCTATCCGAAGACACCGTTCTATTTTGTTTTCTCTTTTTTCAACTCGGTCATATTTGGTCACACAGCAACAGCAACCCAGCGTTGTTATTAATAAAGTCGTAAAAAAATTAAAGCCACCATTTTTATGGCGTTTTGCCACTTTGCCACCGCCAGCCTCTGCTAATCCGCACAAAGATCATTATCTGCAAGGTGCGTCTGCTGATACTGAGGTGTGTATAGCTGCGAATGCTGTGGGCTAGTATTCGAATCCGCTTAACCGCTGCCATAAGGCATTTGGCTCACTTTATCTTCGCACATCTGTTTAGAGCTCTGTGTCTAAACCAGCTAATTTCATTTTATTTCCTTATACAAACAAGTGCGACTAGATCCATCTACTTAAGTTTCACTGTTGTAATGCACATTTTCATAAAATTTTTCGGAACCACAAACTCTACTTCCCAAAACGGCTACGGTAACCTTTCGGTTGAAATGATTTTTTTTTACCCAAAAGTCCAACCGACAGCAGGTGGGACACGCTCTGCATTAGCTTCTGTTCACTCATTGACCACCCGAACGACCGACCGACCGGCCATTGTACTCTGTACAGCCGAAAGTTCAGCTCAACATTTGCGTGAGAGTAACCAGTTTTTGCTGCCTCGCCGCCCGTGCCCTTTCTTATACGTTCACATCCGCTGCTCGATGTTGCCACCGTACCTATTATTTTTTGTCTCTTCAGTTTCTTCTGCACGGCGGGTCCCATTGTTATCCCTTCGTGCCGCGGCGAATGACAAGGTTGACATAAAAATAATGGCGTGCACATAATCGTCTTTTATGGCGCCGAACACGCGTGAAGGTTGATTTCTGAACAACTCCAGGAATTCAGCCACCTGATGGGGTCGGGGTGTGGTGAGCCGAAACGGGAGAATGTTTTTATTTATTTTATTTTTTTCTTTTTTTCGAATCATCACAACAATGATTACTGAAATTTGGCTATAATTTTCCTTTTGTGCTTTTGTCTTGATACCGCACAATGGCCTGTTTAAATTATGTTCCGATGTTGATTGGTGCTGTTGTGGGAGCGAAATAATAACAACGATGAACTGGTTTAGTGCGAGCAGACAAATACTACAATATTATATTTAAAAAATGTTCGGCTTCATGCTTCGGGGTATGCTTCAAATTCGTTGAGTGCGAAAAGTAAGATGTTTTTCATGAGTACGTATTTTATCTCCTATTGCAAAAAAATATTTAAACTAATGTATTTAACAAAGATCTAAAAGGAACACTAATTAATTATCATCACTCTCACATACTATACGAATACTGAATAAGATAGTAAATGCAAAGAATTCTAGACCAGATTTTCCAAACCACATCTTCGTCGCAATAACCTAACTGAAACTACAATAGTAGGTGAAGAGCACCATTCCAAATCATAAAACGAACTCTTATATGAACTCTACTAACGACAAAGGCTCTTTTTTTCTTCTAAACGAAACACAATTAATTCCTTAATGTTCTTTAAGCGTTGTTTATCGTTGCATTAATTATCTACAAACAGTATCACTGGACAAAGATATCGTCTATCTAATTTCTTTACATAACTACTAACACAATCGGACAGCATCGCCAAAAAAGCAACTTGGATACAATCTTACAGCGATAGAAAATGAAAGCGAACAAATAATAAAATTAGGCTACCACAATAGCAGCAGAACACACCCACAGCAGCGCAGCAGTACTCGACCCGAACCATTCGTTCTCTTCTGCCCTCTTTTGTTTTCTCTTCCTCGCCGATGTTTTATGGGGCATTTTTTGGCCGCAAATCGCATCGTTAAAAATGCTCAAAGAATGGTGCTTGCTCCTTGTTGCTTTGCCCAATTGTGCCGCCTGTTCGCAGGTACAGGGACTCGCTCGGCTTCTTCCGCCGCAGCTTCGGGGAAGGAGCGGGTGCCTTCTTTTATGCCTCTCGTTCATCAGCCGGCCGCGCGGGTGGCGAAGAAAAACATTCGCGTCTGACATGACTGTGTTTAAAAATTAACTTCGCTATTTCGCGGTAGGGTAGCTTCCATAAAACTTTACTGTAACCCATGATTAATGGATGTTTTCGGGTATGTCGTACGCTGCCCGTACGCTTTTTTTTTAACAACTTTGCCACCGCTCTCCATTCGTGCGGTGTATGTATAGTACGCTGTGTTTTTGTTGCGCCACTGGAAATGCTTTTCTCATTTATTTGCGCTTTCGTTTCGGGTAACAACTTCACTTGCCGAAAGCAGCGTTTGTTTGCATTCGCTGGTGTGCGCGATCGGTATCCTAAGTTGAGCGTTGATCAAGTTTTATGACAGTACGAAAACCGATTAACACGTTCTCATACTTTCGAACCGTTCCTAATCATTCCACACCGTTCACGCCGAGCACCTTTCGGTTTAAATGGTTCAATATTTGAGTTGCCAGACATTGTTCCAGCACTTTTTTTGTTAGTGCGCTAGACCGTGGTAGAAAATTTTCACCAGTCTCTACACTAGCTACATTTTACCTGATTGCAAACGACACTCAAACGGACTCACAAGCACCACGAATGGGCGACACATTGAAGAAGCAGTAAAATATCTTTCCTGCTTAAGAGCTCCGTTAAGTTTCACTCGAAAGCGGACGCTTATTTCCGCAGCAGTACGAATGGGTATTTTTCCCATGGTTTTTGCTCGGCCACGGTAGACGCGAGCGTCTCCGCACAACCACACGCTGCACAATCCCGGCTAGGAAAAGAATCCGATGGCGGAAGGTGCAGCTGCTACATTCCAAACATTCCGTTAATTAAGACGAAACATTAAAAACGTTTTAATTTCTACCTAATTGCACAATCAAGAAGTAGATATAATGATAATTATTACACAGCCTGCCTGCCGTCGCCCCTGAGGTGGATGAAGAACAACGGATCCCGCCACCTGGGCTGGTGGTGGTGGTTTGGGGGACGGCCGGGAAATACAACTGGAATTTTATAGCCCACAGGAAACGAGCCTCGCTGGTTCTTCAAACGGCGGTACATGAGGATACCACCCGTACAGGACAGCGTTCGCCTTCTACGCTTTGCAACGGAGTTGAAGAATTTAAGTGCAAAATAAAGTGGAAATAATATCGCACAACCCCACTCACACGCACACGCGAACGAGCCTCATTCGACACACTTAGCCGATGGAAAGGTTCGGCACTACCAGGGCTACCTTGCCGGCGAGCGAGACACTTTCGTGCAGGCAGACAATCTTCCGACAAGTCTTGCGCTTCTGCTCCCACATGCATATCGACATTTCAGCCCGGTCCCGTCACCCCGGCGCTCATGTGATAAGGAACGCTTTTGATGAGAAATTTCCTACCCATTATGCTTCTCTCACTTGCTCTCCTGCCTCACAACAGTAATAACACCTTCTTCAAACTATTTTGCCTTCGCTCGTCCTTCGAGAAACGTGACCCGTGCGACGATGAGTGCGTCGCAAAACTTGGCTAGATAAATTACGATGGAATGACGGTGTTAAGTGTGCTGAGCCGGGCTAGGCTTAGAATTTATATCGAGGCCCAAAGATTAAGATAAATGACTTTTAACTGAATACGCCGACGAGTGGACGGCGGAAACGGTGGAGTCCGCACCGGCTCTAGCACTCGTGAAAAATCGCTATGGCGCACCTGGAAGGTAAAAGAATGTTGGGGACTTTTGACACCATCGTTAGAATGGAGCATCATTACGAAGCGGTACCTAGGAGGAATTCTTCGCGATCGTTCATAAGTACCTCATCTTAATTATGGCTCATCGAGTTTGAATAATTTCATGCATCCGAAGATATTGATTAACAGTTACAATACCGCGCAAGAACCGTTCTTTGAACTGATTGTGGTTAAGATCATTGATAATATTACCATTTTTTTTTTTCATTACAGGATTGCACACCCAAACCAACTTCAATACGTCCCGCAGGTAGATATACTCAACTTTCTGTGTTACTACACCTACTACATCTATATCTGTCGTAGGGCCCACACAACATGCGAAAAATCGTGAAACTTCTGTACAGATTTCCTATTGATGCATACATGCAGGCTAAAGTACTGTTACGTAAATTTCATGGAAACCTTGCAAGCTAAACCCGTTGAGCTGAGCTGAAATGAGCTCCTCAATCCGTTAATTCCCTTATACAGTGATGATTGCTTTGTAATACCCATTGCCTCCACATTCACCCTCCTACCCTGGCTGAAGATCAAAGGAAGAAGAAAACATTCATCTCTGGACGCTCTAAGGTATTTCAATCATCTTTATGGATGTGCAACTTGCTGCACCAACGACTCGATCGACTCATTTCACGATTAGTGTGAGCAGATTTCTAGTACACCCTCGACCCGAGAGACACCAGTCTCTATTTTACAGCCTGATTTTCGTTATTAATGTTGTTCGCAAAAGGCTTTTCAACATTGTTTCCAACATATGCTTGGAATAATTCGGTCTTATTTACACTGTCACACGTGTGCTACAATGTTCTTGCAGTCTGTGTTGCGATGAAAAGAACAGCACGAGCGTAGCAAGCAGTTTGCAAAATCAATACCTGCCCCATTGATCATTTTCGTCATATTAAAATCACAGTCACAGAGTGCAAATCAATACGGTGCGCTCGGAAAAGCGCAAAACGATAGCAAACGCCGCACACCCTTCTCCTCCTTCTCCTCCCCTTAAGTAAATATCGCAAATGGTAAAGCCTTTTTCAATTACTTATCCAAACTTGACTCAGTTGATGCGTTTGTTTGTTTGCGTCGCTTGGGCGAGGCTTGTACGTATCCGACAACATTCTGGCTGCGCCGCCGAGGCGCATGCGGTGGGGCTCGCGGTAAGGGATACTTCCTAGAATAATGTTCATTTACCACAGCCAAACAGAGAGGACACGTGAAGCCACGTGACAAACAGTGAAACTAAACATACGCTCACACTTGAACGCATATCCACTGCCACTCTGACTACCCAAAGTGGTTTGTAGAAATGCGAAAACCGAGCCCGTGACAAGTTTCTGCGTTTCTGGAGAATTTAATCAAACTACCGGTATCAAGACGCGCGCTTCCCGAGCACACGCGTTGCCTACGCAAACGATGGCAACGACGATGTCGGAGCGACCGCTGCTTAGTGCACGAAGCGTGTGCCGTGTGCTCTTCTCTGCTGCGCTCGCACCTCAGAGCCGCGATTGCCAGGAGGCAGGTTTTCAAGTTTGCGCACTGCTCGGTTGAACAACTTTGAGGACAAATCTATCACTGCCTCCTCCCGGTGGATCCTGCGGCGGTGCCGGCTGACAAGTGTACGCCTCCAATAATGTCAGAAACGAATGTAATAATAACACCGTCATACTGCTCACTCACGACTGCTGCTCGCACGGTTACCGGTTGCAGGCGAAAACGGTAAAACACACGTTCGGGTGGTGGGAAACAATCAACGTTAGTCGGTGCGAGGAGCCTCCCGATACCCTATAATTTTAATCAGTCTAATGGAAAATATACGTCGATGTGTACAAACATCCGTAAGATGATGATTCCAGCCGCTAGCCCTTTCAGGCACTCCCCGCTCGTGAAGCGTGACAAGTACATCGAAAGTAGATCATGTTATGGAGCTGCTGGCTTTCATGTTTGCGACAATATGCGTTGATAGGCAGCAAAAAATCATGCATAATGACAAGAGTGTGTTTCACAAAATGATAGCAATAGTAATAATGATTTCCCTTAAATAATCTGTTAAGTGATATGAGCAGGATTCATTTCAATTTCCTATCAAACACCTTTGTTCTTCAAGCATATTATTTAACAAAAAACTAATATGCTTCAATTGATATTATTTTTAGAAGATTTAATCAATCATTTCAAGCAACTAACAACTGAATTTGGTAAATTCTATAGTTCAACGAATGTGGACGTCTTGGCATCTTTTAAAAGCATAAATTTTATGTTTTAATTGTCCATTATTGGTTTAAATTATGAATTTAATAAATTTTAGCACTGGTCTCTTTTTTACATATTTTTTACTCTTACTTACACTTAGGAAACATCCTTAATATTGTTAAGATTTTATCATTTATCAATTACCATGTATACTTATGTATACGAATCATCTGGATGCGGAAAATTCTCATACTATGATAAATGTAGCATATTAAACTCCTTAACTACAAGTGAACCTTTTTTGCAGAATCTATTCTAGTAGCACACGTTATCTCTAAACAATCTTTAGTCATTGCGCCAGAAATCACTAAAACGCACATGAGTTGATTGTTTAAAATAACGAAAACAATGGCTCAAATCCAGCACGCACAATCCTGGAGAGATATAGATAAAAACATTGATCAACAAGTCCACACTATGCTCCGCATGGGCCAAACCACATTGACTCACTCTTTTTTGCTAAAAAAGGAATAACCCATATATCGTTTTTACGGCATTAATACCACGATGATACACTTAAGCATTGACTGCTAAGTTTATCACAATGAATGACTGAAATACGATCTCTACATGACTATTCTTTCACATAACAGAACAGAAATCAAGAAATTATTGTGGAAACACCAAATTCAGAACACATAACAGAACAGAAATCAAGAAATTATTGTGGAAACACCAAATTCTAGTAAAAAATTTAGATACATAAATACAATAATAAAAACCGAAAAAATAATAGAAATTAACTCAGTTTTGTTAACAAAAAAACTCGAATAGTAAACCCACAAGAGACAAAAGACACCAAAAGGTGCAAAGCCTCTCAAAACTCTTAACCCGTTAAAAAAAAAACAATTTATTTATGATGACGTTCTCATTTATATTAGTTTACCAAATAAATTAGCACATTAAAAATACAATTAATAGAATGTTAATAGTCCGGGTTGTATAGAAACATCCATAGCGTCAAGAAAGGTAAAAGCTAATCAAAAGCTTCTGTAACTCATGTGCTAAAACCTTCTTAATCCAACCCAAAAATGTTGCTCGTTATATCGTAACCAACGTTACCTAAAATCCACACCATTCCAAAGTTTTTCCAAAATTAATAGCGCAATCCCGCAACATTTCATAACACATCCTCGCAACTAAAACTGTTGCAGCACAGCAAAAAAAAAACAGTTTCGGTAACGACTTCCATTGAAAAGCACGCCTTAGCCGCTCATTACATGCAAAGGATCAAAATGCATTTCCGTACGCAGTGCCAAATGGTTGTAAAACGAACTGGAATGCATTCACTCATAAATTACATATATTTCTCCGCCCTTGTGTGCGGCGGTGGTGTGTCTTATGGTGCTTGAGTAATTTTCTTTTTCACCATTTTGTTGTGTATTTTTTTTTGTGTTGTTCTATGCGAAAACCTGCTCGGTGGGTTCCTTATCCATTGCAAAATATGTCCCCATGGAACTTATTATAATCGCTCGTTCGTTAGTGAGCGCGTCGCATTGCATACAGAAAAAGGGCCCCCTCTTCCCCCAGCCACCCACACCCCGCCATGTTTGGCAGGGAGTACAATTTATTCCACTATGCCCTGAGCGTGTCCTCACCGTTTTTTGTACCATTCCTGTAGACCTCTCTGTCTCCTTCCGCAGCATTACCTTTGCCCCACGGTAGCGACCGCCGTAGCGTAATAGAACGTATGCACACACCCTGAGTTTATAGTTATAGCACGGTTCCGCACCCTCCCCTCGCCGCCCGAGATGAACCCGGGAGGCAAAAATCATCGTTGCATGAATAACTGCCGGTATGCGCCTTGTGCCGTGGTATTTTACATTGCACTTCTGCACTTCCTCGCTGTGTGTGTGTGTGTGCCCGGTCAAACTCGATGCTATCCAAGACGATTCAAATGATGCTAACGAAGCATAGAAAGTGATTGCTGGTATAGCAAGGCGAGAAAGGGAGCGAGAGAGCGAGGGAGAAAAATAGGGAAAAGATGTCGGCAACATGCTACAGTAATTAAGCGACCAGTCCGATAGTCATGAACGAAATACCGTACCTTTGCTTACCTAACGATGGAGAAAATGTATTCCTATTATTCGCAAAGCAAAATGCACCATCTTACGGTGCCCAGTGCACAGGTTCATCTTAAACGCATAAACCATCCTAATAGCATTTTTTGCTCATACCCTCGCATGCAGCACATCATTTATTTTCATTGCGATCGGTATTCACCATAACTGTGTGCTTGAAATAATAGAATTATAATGAATACGGTTTCAGTGAGCTTTTGCACGGAAGGAGTGACTAACCTGAACTGAAGGAATGACTATGAAACGGTGTTTCCAAAGAAAAAGCCATCGAACCAGATACATTGAAATAATGAAAACTCAATCACACTGCACCACTGAAATGCTGAAGAGTGGAATAACCACTTGTCAAAAGCGACTCCCCCACTGGGTGGTGGACTGTCAGTGACGACGGATTCGAATCATTCCATCCGGATGAACGAACACAACGAATGCTCCTTACATATCGGTTCGCGAAACGATTCGTCTTTACCAAAATCAGCGAAGCTCATGACGGGCAGGCCTCACGAAAAAAGCCTACGCTGCTACCGAACCGAAACCACGGAGGCACCCCGGCCGGAGGCGACCGGCGGCGGAGTAGAATTTACATATTTTATTTGTTGTTTGCGTATCTGTTTTAATCCAATTTCGCGAAATGTTTGCATGATAGATCCGCTCAAAATTGTTACATTATGCTCATCCTCCCCGCTCCGGGCTGCTACACACATGAGAGCAGAACAACCGTGAGCTCACCCACATGAAGTCGGTAAAAATTTCCTTTCGCCGCAGTACATACACCCTCCCCCTCCCACCACTCACCAACGGCTCAATTCAATCCCCCAACTGGAAGATATCGTTTAGGACAGACACACGATGGCACGCACACGTGGAAATGCTCGGGCAGATACTCGATAGAATGGCCCGTGGATGGGAACAGATTTTCCGCAGTCAAATCACATACGTTCATCCATCCTGCTGCAGATTTGTCATTTGTTATGCTTTTCCTTGACACCATCTTTCCGTCTCTCTCTCTCTCTCTCTCTCTCTTTCTCTCTCTCTCTCTCTCGCTCTCTCTTACACATCATGCGAATGTTTTCGATGCGCACACCACTGTGTGCTTAAGAGGCTGAAAACCTATCGTGCATTTGGATATCTTTCGCGGTGCAACTGAAACATTTGCGGAATTTTGCTGGTAAAACAAAAACTTAAACGCCCGCTTGCACTCTACACTGTTTTGAAGTGGAATAATCCGATTTTGGTTAGGTTTTGTAAAAAGAAACACTATGCAACAGCTGTATAACATTCCGGAAGGTTTACCACCAAAAAAAAACCCTTCCGGCACGTCCGTTGGTTACAGGAGACATTTTGCGAATAGTGCAATGTGTGTGTGTGTGTGTGTGTGTGTGTGTGTGTGTGTTTCTAAAATGCGGCGAAAGTATCATAATTCAAACCGACATACGACACTCGAAAATTCGCTAACCCTCGTACACCCTCATTTACATGGTTCTTATGCAAAACATGTTTATCTATTCCATCGTCGCTCCATTACAATATACCGCCTCTACCGATAGAGATAGAGAGTGCGCGCGAGAGAGAGAGAGAGAGAGAGAGAGAGAGAGAGAGAGACCTCCACCACCGCCAGCTTGCGGGCGATCGTACCAGAAACCGCGGGCGCGTTCCTACTTTCGCTTCGTTTATTCGATTGCTTTCTTTTCCTTTCCGATGAAAGAAAACACATCGCAAACAACTGGGATCAGCGAGCGTCCCCGCCCCGTTAGCCCATGGGGTGGTGGATCCAAGCAGATGGATTCCGAAAAAAACAAACCCTTGAAGGATAAGCAGCAGACGTTTTCGAAACATATTTTTATGTCCACGCGAATGTGTATCGAGGTCGTGCATCTCGGTACGATTTTACGACTTTTTCTTTCCAACTCCTTCCTCCCTGAACAAGCCATCTCCCACCCACTCCACGGTTACCTACTTCTCGTTTTATTCGTTTTTTTTTCAACTTCTGTTTCAACCCGTTCCCGGTTTCGCTTCTCCGCCCCTGTGCCGAGAAATCCGACCGAAATAAATCAAACAGATGCATATTTACATAGCCAAACATCGTCGTTCGCATCGTGGCACCGTTTCCGCACAAGAAAACGGCACGAAAGCATAATATCACACCGCCTATCCGCGACACAGGACCAGCGACACAGGACGACGAAGGCACAAGGCGTGCTGCAATAAATACAATCTGTCGTGATCACACGATCCGTTCGATTGATCGACGATCACGGGGCCGCTTCCGGTGGCTGATGTGTGGGGCAGCGAAGGAAAGGAAGAGAGAACCGGGCCCGGGCCCGACATATTATGCCTCTTCTCCCACCCTTCGTGGCTGGACGGCGCGCATTTCCACGATAGCAAAAAAGCGGAAATTATCCAAATATTTGTTGCGTGTTTCATGCACGGATGAAAACGGTCGTATCTTACCGCTTCACGCAGGGCGAGCGCGAGCGCGCGCAGGCCGAACGAACAGACAGGCCAAACGAACTGTGCGGAAACTGTGTATCGAGAGCGCCCATTGTGGCGTTATTTTCGCACAAAACAAGATGCTCCCAAATATCAATAATAATATCACATCAAAAACGGGACATTTGCTTTCGCCTTTCCGTCTCTCGTCCTTCGTCCCCCCCCCCCCCCCCCGGCGCGAGACGTTTCTCCCTTCCTTGTCGCCCCTTCATCCCTGACCGGAAGCGTTTGCGGTGGAATCTGTTTTTCCGATTGATTTCGATTGGAAATTCATTGGGTCCTCGCCCGGTCCCGCATCCCGCACACCAGTCCGCACACGGCCGAAGGATTATTTGATTGAATGTGTTTGTCGCCGAATTCCCACAGGCGACGAGACGAGAGATCAGCGCCGAATGTACGAGTTATGACATGAAATTGAAACATAAATTTTCATATCAACGCATCTGTTCTATCGGGGCATCGAAGCGGACGCGTCAATGGCTGGTTGAAATATGTTCATCACAGTTTTGTTTTTTGTTCCTTCTATTCTGTTTTTATTATGCAGAACCTTAGCACCAGTATACGCCGTTACGTTGCGCAAACATGCATGAGAACTACCCGAAAAGGTACGAATGTTATTTTTGAAACAAAACATCAAACAATGCAGGAGATAGTTGTATTTTATGCAAACGTTTTGTGGTGACAAATGCCATTAATGCACAAACGGTGCAGTTGTACAAAAACTTTTCACCCATTAAATGAATTACCCCGCAGAAGAAGAAAAAAAAACAGCACAAAAACATTCAAACGGCATCATGTGGCGCATTTAGTTCGGAATAGAACGTGAAACAAAACATATGTATTACCGAATCGAGTAAATCAGCGCAGCGCCGAGGATAATTATTTCCATATTTGTCCCGGGGGAATAGTTGCGTGCGATTTTGTTTCATCAGCAGGCGAAATTACACTTCATTACCGGTTATCACTCCCAGAGCACGGCAGTAAGCGACATTTCCTTTTTTCCTTTTTTTCCTTTAGGTTCGCAACTAAATAATGACAAATTCGATTTTTTATTAGGCCAGCATACAGTGAGGTTCATTTTTGACGATTTAAAAATGTCATAAATTAAGATGGAGCCGTGTAGTACATAAACTATTATTAAAACATTTATTTATTTATCGTTTTATCGTATTTATCGTACATTTATTTATTTATTTATCGCTTCTGATACACTTTTTCATCTTATATACAGTGTATAATTTTTTCGACATCAATGTGAACAACTTAGTGTCTAAATTAAATTCTATCAAACAAAAAGTAAACTGAAGCTAATCGGGAGATTGTGGTTCCGTCGCTTCAAAAGTAGAAAGATCGACCTCTTGAAGACTGCCATCTTGAAAGATGGTTAAAAAATAAGAATCATGGCTCCCTTATGAACTGACAAGAGCCAAAGGATGTCAAGAGTCTCGTCGGAGCCTACCTGGACATATTTAAGTAAGAAATTATATATGTTCACTGTATTGTTCTCCAGATGCGCATACCATCTATCCGTTCGATTGCACATGGGCTGACTGGTCTGCAGTTCCGATCACACGAATAGGGATTGATAAAAATATCCCGATTCCTGAGCTGCCTCCAAAGGCGAATAGTTCTTTCAGGAAGAAATTTAAAATTTTCCTGAAAGATGGCAAAAATGCATAACAAATGATGGAAAACACCTTCACTGACACGAATTTTCAAAAACAATTCCGAAAAAAGTAAAAAAAAAAACAGCCGGACATTACTTAGTTGAGAACCTCATAGTTTCTCTGGCTCTATCAGCTAACGAAGCACGACCGAAAGTCGCTGGCAATCGAACGAATCTATAAACACTGCAACATTCGGCACATGCGTGCACGATCGACGGTAGCTGGGCCCATTGGGAAACATATTAAACACGTAAAAAAGCATCGCTCATTTCAATTACACTTATAGTGAAACCCGAAAGAGGCTCTCAGGTTCGTCAGTGCCAATTACACGCATTCCAGCATTCCACGCTCCAGTAGACGGGTGAGGATAAACATAACAAACCACTACGTATCAAAATGTTGAATATTGTCACACACGTCGATGTGTGCACATGCAGGCATGTACACAATTAATTACACTCCATCGAAGGAACTACGAAGTACGAGGTAGACTCATGCATCATTATGGGCTTTGCTTAACGATCTTCTCAACGGGTCGAAAAACTGGCTCCTTCCGCTGCACAATTATTCATTGCACAGTTGCAAATATCAATAACTTTACGGTCAACCTTAAAGTGCATGATAAGCTTAGCTTATACCTTCGCGTCTCTGCCTTCCGCACACCTGCAGCACGCTGCAGTTCCATAACTCTGCAAGATGACCCAAAGCCCACAAGATTAGAATATGTTTGACTGGGAAGGCCGAACACGGCCGCCGCACAAACAATAGAATTAAAGCGTTACCTACAAACAACGATGGGGGGATTGGGCCACCGCATAACGACAATATGGGCCCGCTCTCTCTCTCTCTCTCT
>KB672869.1:245473-274703 GCA_000349145.1 Anopheles dirus | reverse complement strand
ATGGTCACTCAGGGGTTTACAATTCCAAAATTTTTTTCCGATGGTATTTTAGCTATTTATTTTCAAATATTGTCCTTATTCCTTCCTTACACAGAAAAATGTAATTGAGAACGACTTTGGAAATTAACCATTTTATTTTTATTTAATTTCATAATTATTCAAAACATCAAAGATCACCAAGATATTCGCGTATATTTGTATTTCAAAAAGCATATACCGGACAGAGCAAGTATATTGCACAAGTGTGATGATAATCGGAAAAAAAATTATTGAAAAAACCTGTCGAAAGTTCAGCAGAAACCAAATAACTAGCATGCAGCTTTCAAATGTCTGAAAAAATAAGACGTGTCACGCAATGTATCGTTTGTTTGAAATTTCCGTTTCATACGACACCAGCGCTCAAACACAAAGCTCAAATAGCTCACACTTGCCGCTGTAGCCGATAGATGGCGCTTTCAAATAATTGAGCCACAAGCACAAGTTTTGAAAGCGCAAAGCAAAAAGAGCAATCACGGTGAACTGAGCAATAGTTCCCCGTGCAGTTGTCTACGCTATGTTGGAGTGTGTCTCGGCTAAATCAACATTCCTGGCTAGATGGCGCGCGTGTCAGTTTCATTTTTATCGTTTTTGACTTTGAGCTACAAACTCGTCGAACTGAGCAAAATTTAACTGAGCTAAGTTTAGCACCATTGCACCAAACGTCGTGTGTTTGATTCGAAATATGTTTTTCTTACTGCTTCTGTAATTTGGTCGTGTACGGAAAATGGCATTTTCAATGCTTCGATCATAACCATGAAACACCATTGAAGATTTTTGCTCTGTTTGGCCACTGAAATGTATAAAATCTCATCTACAGCTCAATTAATTTCCGTAAGTAATGCTAATGTAATTTGTCACTGATTTGTCAGATGTTAAAAATAAAACAAATATTTACAAGTAAACTAACACCATCAGACAAATGTCTTTTGAACCCATTTAAGAAAAACAATCTATTGCACACCAATTGCAAACGTCTATTTCCCCCACACCAGCTTATACTTCATCATGCACATCATGCAAATCTACGTGCCCATGATGCAAAGCAATATCAAATTACCCGAGTAAAGCATGCTCGATGGACTGGATGTCATCGTCTATCTGATGCACACGTGGAACAATTTAGGGAAACGGGCGAATAAATACCTCCAAACGTTGCGCTCGTAACGCGCACCGAAAACTCATTACCACCTGCCGAAATAACAGCTTCAGATTATCCGTAAATTACATACTCCTACCCCACTGCAAACAGACGCACCATACACACGCCTGTGCCTGTATGCGTGAGTGTGGGTGTGTGTGTGTCGAACGCACACACACCTGGAGGCTACTCCTGATGAGGTTCTCTCTCTCTCTCTCTCTCTCTCTCTTTCCCGCTCACACTCTCCCGGGGCGCTTGAACTTCTGTACACACCCCATTAATTATAACTATTGATTAATTCGTCCCTTATCTCTTTGCAGGGATGATAACCCACTGCGGCAGCGTACGAGAACTTGCCTAAATTCAACAAACTTCCCTCCGACGGTGACGACGACACCGGGAACCATCGTGGCAGCGAGGGAGAAAGTCGAGTCATAATCACCATCATCATCACCATCACCATCACCATCATGATTACTACCATCACACACATCCGCCGCCGGTTGTGCCACCTATCTCTCGTGCCGTGTCTGGCCGTGTCCGTGTACCGTACGAACCCATCGGAAAGAAATACTAACCGGGCTGGGATCAAATCATGCAGGAAGGATTCACATTTCTGCCCCTGCCTCGATCCACTCCGAGCCGCTCGAACGCAAGCTGTCCCCACGGCACTATTCTGCTCCAAGCGCAAACAAACACAGACGCGTACTCTGGTGGTGAAATTGCGGCTCCCCTCCCCACCACCCAACACACCACCAGCTGTCGATGAATGATGATAAATTTGTAATTAATTGATGAAAAATGGCATCCCCATCCGGATACGAACGGCGTGTGCTGCACAGCACGCTGAGAGTAAAGCTCTGCAAGGACGTCCACGACGCATGGCGCAACACAGATACAGCGCAACACAGCGCGCACACACACGCGCGCAAAAAACAACGAAAGCAGAACCAACATATCCAACAATGGAATCCAACCAGCGCGTACCCAGCATTCCTGCAACAAGAGGATCGTCCACCACCGATCCTGTCGAGTTTTGTTTGTGTTATAACTTCTCTCCATCGTCCTCGGAAACGTTCGTTCAACACCGGAAGAAAGATGATACTAATTTACCCGTCATAAGCAGACATCTTGGAATCGGGAAAGCGCAAGAAAAAGTGGCCAACAGCAGCAGCACGCACGAGGTGGAGAAGGCACGAGCCGAAAGGGAGCCGGTACCAGTCGCAACAGCAGGAGCAACAATGGCTTACGCTCCAAAGGAGCCTTCTACCCGGATCCTCCTGCGCGGAAGAATGGGCACACGACCATGCGCGGCAAAAGGTACTCGATGAGGGAAGAAAAACTTGACAGGACCAACTCCACATCTCCTCCACCAGCGTGTGTTTCTCCGCCTCTACTCGCTTGCCAGCGAGGTCTTCTCCCTCTTCGTGTGAAGGATTTCCATCAAGAATTCCATTCTGAGGCATGTCTCGTTGGAATGCCTTCAACACTCTCGCATCCTTCGCTGCGTTCATTCGTTTGCATCGTTTACAACAGAGTTCGTTCGTTCGTTCGCCCCCGGTGGGCGCTTCGGACAACACACAGCGAGTGTAACCCACATACATACGCATATCCAGAAGCGAGAGAGAGGGAGGGAGAGAAAAAAAAACATATGATGTCCTGAAAATTGTAACCCACAAAATATGTCCCTCTTACGTCCAGACGCGCCCGGCGTCACACGGCGCACAACGGGAAAAGGACTGTGAAAGATGGCCGAGATGGCGCAAGCACAATGGGCTGTAACTCAAAACATCAAAGTATCGAAGAACTAGAAGTTTGAACTAGTTGAGGCACATTTTCATATATAGATTAATTTTATTTTTTTTAATCTAAATACTGAAGCCATAACCCTCATGTTTCATTAAGTTTGTTACTCAATTTCTTCTTATCACTAACATAACAAAGCTATTTCACTAAGCTAAGCTCATCAGTTCTATATTATATGTTATCATAGAATCATTAACCTTTTGTCAAAACATGATTAGCAAGACAAGTAATAATTTAAAGGTTATATGTTAGCCTATTTATTGAATTTGGAGGGTTTGCTACAATCGAAATAATTACCGAAACAACAACACTTGTAACAGTAATAGTGTTTTGAAACTCATCATGTGATATAAGAAAGACAGGCGTTAAGAAAATATGCACCGTTTCAATTGCACGTTCATGGAAAGAATGAATTTAATGAAATTAGAACTTTTTCCGATTAAAACTATAATGGATGCTCTGAAGTCATAGCTGCCGTCCTTTCTAATCACTCCACAATCTCTGTGTACATGTTAGATTTTACATTTAAAAAAACGATGCGATATCATATGAATAAGAGGAAGAAGCTATAAGCACTCGTTTAAAAATGAATTGTACTTGCGAATATGCTTAGTCAACTATTTTTTGTATCTGTATTAAGCCAACATCAAAAACATATTGATAATTAATCGTATCATTCAGATGATAGAAAACTTTTGATTTTTAGTACCAAAAATAAACAGCTTGAAATTTGGCACATTTAGTGTATAGGTTCATTTCGATAGCTTCCAAAGAAGAACATCTCCCGCAAGAATTTCGCGGAAGAACATCTCTCGCAGCGTACATTATCTAGAACGTTCGAGTTGGCCGATTAGTCCTAACATCGTTGGTAAGATATGGTTGCATTCAGCAGTGCATGCGTTATCATGGTTCATCCATTAATTCAAGTATCCCATGAGCAACCATAAAAAAGATAACCATTGTTCACCTTTGAAATAGTGCAAGTACTCCTTAACGTGGCAATATTAGTAAGCATAATTAATTTAATTCAATTTCATAACACTCTTCAAACCACATAACACGCTTCTAACCATTTCGGTATCGTGTTATAAAAACTCAAAAAAAGAAGAAAAAAAACATTTCAATCTGCCCATAGTGGCATGGTTTCTTGCCTTCCTTTGCGTTCTGTCATGGGAAGGTGGATTTGGATAATCCTTGGCCCTTTCGACTCCCGGAGTTGTTCAACTATCCGATGTTTTTTTTTTTGCGCGCAGGATGGAACATTTGTATGCTTGTTTGCTTTTTTTGCCTTTCTTTATTTTGCTCATCCATGTTTCTGACGGGCTCCGTGGCTCGGTGTGCGTTCACAAAACGTTGCCCTAGTGAATGATCATCATCATAGCCCCTACCGATCGTGTTCACACGCGTCCCCGCGGCTGACACCGAAGAGATGAAGTCAAATTGCACAATAGGGAAAAACACACGCACACATTCAAACGCCAAGTGCCTTCCACTCGGGACCACCGCTCTACCCCAGAGTGCCACACGGGGAAAGCGCACCAGGCACCAGCAAATAAACGAATAAAGAATCCGCGTCAACCAGAGCACCCACCACCCACGGACACCACCTCCCTTCTCCCCCGTGGTACTCCTGCTGGAGTGTCCACGAATTTTAAATCGTCAAGTCTCCGCTCCACGGCAAGGACCACGCCGTGCCGGAACGGAACAGCGATGCGAAGAAGCGAACGCCCCCTCCCTAGGTTTGCATTAAAACTTAGCGCAATTGTTAAACGAAGAATGTGGAGCAATAGAAGGTGAATATGGAAAATGTGTTCTCCCTGTTTGCTGCCACCGGCGTTGTGTTTGGCCGTTCGGTACACGAGTGTGCCACCGTTGTTGTTTCTTGAGTGTGCTTTTGTGTGTTCCCAGCCCGCCGTCGGAATGTGATGGGTGAGATGACTTAATGCATGAATGGTAAAACATTGCTTCCCTCCCGCTGTTTTGCGATGGCGTTCGTTCATCATTATAATTGTTCGCGACGGAAATGAAAGCAATGCGAATCATTGCATTGAATGGGAACGTTAGGCAAACATCATGTACAATTTCAAGGATCACAACCGTCGGACGGTAGGGGAAGAATGAAGATTATTTAAGTGAAACGATGGTGCACATAGACTGACAAGTGAAGGAAATGATCAAAGAGAAAGAGGATACTATTATGTTGTGTGTGTTTTTTTTTTATTAATTTCTTGAATCAGATGATTTGAAACGTAATAAAAGATTGCGCACTAAAGCACTCCGAGTGCGATGTTTTGTGTTGATCTGAAAGAAATCCGTTCAAATTTCTGTGAGAACAATCTAAAACAGCAAAGCAAGTACTACAATTCTCGAATAATCATTGGTGCAGATATTTTATCATACTCTCACCAAGACTACCTATAAATACACGCAAATCTCAAAACGAAATCAACACCCAAAAACACTCCATTTCAACATGACATGACAACGATAAGTTCTGCACAAGACACAACACAATTACAGCCCCCCTCCCCAACAAGCTTATCCTGCCGAGTCCGATAGATAAGCCAAATTAAACAGCCGCTTCTCGCTTCTCGGCCACGCGCAAGCAAATTCAACCAGAGCGAAAGTAATTGGGAAATTAAAAAATTGCTCTCATCAATTTATCCAGCTTTCCGAAACAACGTTCGTTACGCTCGGAAGATGGATCTGGCGGAAGGTGGTTTGTCTTTTCTTCTGCGCTAGAGTGCGCCACCCCATTTTAAGGCGAGCGCGCTCGCGCGCTGGCTGCATCTATGGGAAAAGATTTAGGGCAACAAAACACCCCGAACACCAGGTTAAATTAATCGTTCCCGGTTTAAAGCAATTTCGGCAGCACGGCGGCTTCGGTGCCTCCTGTTCCTGCCGTTGTCCTCAATGTCTTGCGTTTGGGTTTAGCCGTCCCGGAGCCGTGGTGCGGGCGAATCTTTCCACCCACCGCTGCGCACCCTTGTGCACATGCGGAAATGCACAACGTGCAGATGAGCCGCCGGTACAAAGACCGAACCGTGCTGCTGCTGCTGCTGTTGCATTCTCTGCAGGTGCAGCAAGAGGGCCACCGCCACAACACCACCCAACCTTGCGCTGAGAATCCGGACAGGGTAAAAATAGAGAGGAAATAAATTTTCTAATTTGCTGAATGTACATTTCGAAAATGTTCCTTCACTCACACAGGGAGGAAATTAAACCGAAGAATGCGGTTTTTGTCAGAAATTCTTGCTACAGCTCTTGGAGTAGAAGTAGGAGCCACTCGTTCAACCCATACGGACACTCTCACACAATCGTGCAGCATCCGAACCCCTTGGCTGGACAGTCGGCAACAAAATCTCCACGAATAGCAGCATATAAATACTGCACGTGATTTGTGCAAATTTTTATGCACCGAGGAGTGCGACCGAACTGAGGTGCGACCAACAAGTCATTGTATCATTTCTTTCACGTTGAAAATGTCTACGCTCTTCCCTCGCGTCCATTCCATAACCATATCCCCTCAGGCAAGGACACACCCACGGCAAACAGCAACAGTGACGCGACGAACGATTGCAAAGAAACGCAACGAGCCGGTATATAGAATAATGCATCCCAGGGATGGATGGTCAGCACGGGCTATAAAGAATAGCTTAAACGGAAATATGGCTGCGAAGCAGCGGCAGAACTGTCCATGCCGACTGGTCCGGTCCACCAGCCAGCGCATAATGTACACAATGAACTGGATCACTCTTAATCCTCGTTTAGAACGGGCGCACCACGAACGACGGTTTGGGCATGAAGCGAAGTTCGGTCCAAACAGTTTTTCACATTTCCACAAGATCGCCCATTTTTGCTCCTTCACGTTCCTCCGGGCACAATAATACACAAGCCGGGTCGTCCTCGTCGTCGTCGGCGGCGGCGGCGGATGAACGAATTTATTTGTTTTCCATTTCCAGACTGCATCCACAGCCACACAGTTGTGGGGGTCGCTCTAACCATCGTCGTCATCGTTATCGTTGTGTCATCGTTTCCATACTCCTATCCGCCTCTCGGACCAACTCTCCACGTGCTACCCTCCCCCAATGTGCAATCCCCAAAAACCCGTTTCGGTGGTGTGCCATCTTGAGGCGGTCTCCGGCGTTAGATAATTTGATATTCTCCAAGCAAGCATTTGCTCGGAAAACGTAAAAGATCCCGGCAGCTCCCCCAAAATCTGTTTTCGGTTTCCCTCCGTGTTTCCTCCGGATGCCGGTCCCTGCTCCGCAACTTCTTCTGCAAATTTCCGTTCGCTGGTGTGTTTGTGTATGTGTCGACGGTCGGTCGTATCGTGCTCCAGGGAGTTGGCACTTCCAAGCCCAAGGGCAAAACGCTCCAGTCGGAAGCTTGTCAGCGAGCACCAGTGCTCCACACATCCCGCAAGCTTGCGCGTATCTCTCGTCGATTGTGTCCCATCTGCAACGCGCACATCACAAAATCACACACATAAAAACAACCCGCACTGTTTTTTCTTCCTCACAACAAACTAACAGTTCTGCATGCGTTCTCGTCGCTGCATCTGATGTACCGCACACATACGTCACCTCAATCAATGGCACAATTGGAGGGTGAGCTTCACATAAAGACGAACCTCAAAATCGATAGCGTTTGCATAGTTTGTAAAGTGCATTAAAAACTGCACACAGCAATCGCAAACCGCTCCACCCCCAATCATCCACATCATCATCATGATCATCATCATCAGTTTGACCTAATCCATTCTTTTTCCTCCGAGGAAGAGATGCTGCTGCTCCTTCGGGGGTTCGTGAGCGAAGAAAGGATCGCACTGAATAATGCATTCGCAACTTTGCTCCGTGCAAAGGCACACTCGCAATCACGATGCAGCCCGCCCGGTGGCCGACAAGGTGGGGGGCCGACAAGGTGGAGGAGAGATGGCAGCTGATTGTGTCCCGTACCGATTTTCAACAACAGACGCAAGCAAGCGACCCTCTCCTGTGTTTGGAATAATTTCGTTTACGCACGTCGACCGGGGGCGACCTCCTTTCGAGTGGTATCAATCAACGGAACAGAGCACAATAATTACGTCATAATGATAAGCCACAGTGACAAATGGATCGCGTTTCGTATCGATTAGATGATTCAATCAAAGCTGTTCACAAGATTGACTGCTTGCGAAATTAATTATGTTATTAATGCTAGAATTTGGCGAGTCGAGCCGTCTCAGTGTCACAAGCGATTCGATTGATCTTGCCTAGGGAGGAAATTAACCGGGTTGGTGCATCATTCGTGGAATTGCCAAACGCGGGCAATGGTTCGGTTCGCGAAGCAAATATCTAAAATCATCAAACCACAAATTATTCGATTGCAGTAACATTTGCAGTTCATTGCAGCTCACCTTTGCACTATTGAGTATTACAGCAGCTCAGAAAGGCGTTTGGCGGTATTTGACATGTGATGATGATGATCCACTTCATAATCCCGCTTAGAGAAGGAGAAAAGGACAAAGATATCGACAAAGCAAGTGCATGGTTGTCTCAACCAATTAAAAAAGGAAAGAATAAACGACCCGGTGCATGTCGCTACGATTACGAATGGACTGCTATTTTGTATTTTTCTGGAATGTTTCATTCACATTGCGCCCAAAAAAGCTACTACACTGGCCGGATTCATATTGCAATAACTGGCGGATGCATATTGCAGCAGAGTTTCATTTCATTTCATCCATTTTCATGTTATCAGCTTTGGCAGCTGGCATTGTTTCTCTCAAAGTTCATGAAATGGGCACCGTTGTAAATGAAATGGAAAACTGATTTGTAAAATTGAATGAATGAAAAATGTCTTTATTTGCTCGGTTGGTCGAAAAATGGCTCATGCCCGCTGCTGCGGTCGTATTTATGCCTATTCTCTATAGGAATGGTGCTCATGTACTAAAAATGCGTTTGTACTAATAACGATCTTCGACATTTGACGTTTACTAACAGGCACGAATGAAAATGCGGCACTCGCCCATGACAATCGTTCAGACAAATCCACCTTGCTTAAGCGTGTGACAATCATATGTGAACTCAATTATTATTCCACATATTTATTTTTAACTGAGCACACTAAAATTCTAAATTAAAATATTAAATAGATGTTCTCAAATTTTATTTAGGAGTCTATTCGAAACAAACCTACCAACTGTTCGCAACAAACCAGAAAATTGATCAACATCCTCGAAAATACTGGTTAACATTAATGTGATGAAACACTTGAATCCATACATTAGCCTACGTTGCTAAACATAACCAGACACAATTGTATCATCGAAATCCGGAAATGGTAAGAGTAGACTAACAGACAATGTTAATCGATCTATTAAAAGACTAATAATATAATTCGATAGAAGATAATAAAGTATTTTTTACTAAGAATAAAATCACAGACTTCATTACCAATGATGCGTTCATTGGCAAAAAAAACACCTCTTGTAAGTCGTTACGGACGGTCATATTGATCAGGAGATTCGAATCTACGACCTGTAGTCGCTCTCTCAGAAAGAAACATTCTATGATATCATAAAAATCATATTTCATCTTTGACGAAATCATGGATTCACAATTTTCAGGAGTATGGAGGTCAGAAGTATGTGATCAAATTCCAAGATATTCTACAAATATCACACTGAAAATATTGCAGCCATTGTGGAGTTTGGTTGTCTATCATCACACCCTCCAAACCAACACTTTTGACGATCCAACCAAATAACGTCTGCGGGCATTATAATAATCAAGCATATAATGATGTTGAATTCGTTATGATTTAACAACTTTTACGAAACTCATTACAACCTTCTGCTTTACATGTTTCTCGCATATAAAACTGCTATTATTTCTGCAACTAGTAGGCAAGTCCTCACGGATTTACCCACGATCGACTCTGGCCGTAAACGGCAAAAGTTAAAGGATGGAAACTTATTAAACTTGCGACGATTTTTGCACCGAATCACGACTTTATGGCATCGCAACATGCAACCCTCTCTATTCCTTCTCCTTCTTCTTCCGGCGCATACCGGAAACCATCGTCACTTGGCCCACAGTCCATCCAAACTCGAAGCAGCCTCTTTCTGCATCCTATTCCTGTTACGGTGCTTCATACGTGCACAGCACACATTCCAAGCACGAACCACTTGCGCTCTCTATCATCAAACGCTTTCGGAAGTGTCTTCCACGTACCGCATAAAGCTATCATGCGTCCGTACCGCCAACGAATGTTGCCCACCCCATCATTCCAATGGGCCACCAGGAGCAGCAGCAGCAGCAGCAGCAGGTCGCGATGCATCGTTCGGGTTCGGGGTCTCCAATATGTGACCTGCTTTTTGGAGAAATTACACTTTAAACTATTTAGCCCCGCCGCCGTCGTCGTCGTCGTCGTCGTCGTCGTGTCACACTACCACGTTCTCTAGTACCACTTGAACGATATCGTCGTCGTTGTCGACGCTCGGGTCATTTCTGTGTTCATTTATTGCGCCGCACACTGAACTTGCACACGACGAACGTTCCGAGAACGAAACAAAAAAACATCCCCACTAACTATCTCAACACGGCTCCCACGTTCCCGGTGCGCGGCGTTCTGTAATCTAAAAAGGACATCCTTTCCAATAGTAACACAAGCGCAAACCCTTCGCAACCACGCGATACAACGTGGCACTGGCCCGAAGGAAGGACGCTGGGGAAATGACAAGTTCACGCTGTCACCTAGCGAAACCGCACCAGCCCGGTCTCGTAAGGGCACAAAACAGTCCGAAGCATTTTAATGCGAAATCAAGACTTTAATTACTTACTCGCTGCCCCATCGCACCGGCCATCCCCGGTTCCCACCTGTGTCTCAGTTACCGGGTGGTAGGAGCGTAGGACATCCTCCTTATCTGCCATCTAGGTGGGTTCTCCCGTCCCCAAACGTTGAGGTCAATTTCTTGCGCTCCTGTCAAGCTTAACTCTTGCGGCCTGTGACCATTTTAACTTGCCGGGAGCTTTCCCTAACCCGCAACGAAAGTTGAGTTTTCCGGGTTCCTCCGGCTGGCGGAAAACTCGACTAGCGCCCGCACCACCCGTGACACTATCACGCTTCGATCTCGAGCACCAACACACCGTCCCCGGTGTCGGCTTCGGGAGCAAGTTCGCTAACTTGATGTGCACACACACACAGGCACAGTGCAGTGTGCCTGGCCCTAACTAAGTCCGATGGTGTGCGGGATAAATTTGTGCAACTTTACATTGTTTTAATAAACTTTTGCTCACACAGCTGCACACACCGCGCGAATCGAGACCAGAGCAGCGCTCCAAACGTGAAAAGGTAGCCCGACTCGGAGAGCACGGCCCAGGTTCTTCACACTGTCAGCAGGATTCACCTTGCACAGCTGGATGTCGTTAGCGGGTCCTGGAAGTTCGTCTCTCGATTTCGCACCCCGTGAGCATGTTTGCCGAGGGCCGAAACGGCAAAACTTGCACAACTTGCTCCGTGCACCCGCACCCCGCACAGTGCAGAGCGTGCTGGCGAATATGCTCACGGCGGCACGCGTCTCCAACGCCGCCAACGCGCGGCAGGGTGTCATCGAAACCGCCCTACGGATTCGAGCCACTACTACGGTACGGTACGGGCGAAACAAGGGCTAATGTATGCACAGTTAACTTTTACTCCCACTGTTTAACGTGCGGTACCGGTCGGCACGTACCACTGTGTCTACGTACTACTCAACCCGGAGCACTTTCCCACCGACATAATTGGTCCTAGTAGTGCCACCCGCGACCGCCACCGCCGTAGGAAAAATGGGGAGAGCTAAGCGAACCAAAAAAAAAAAAAACAACTGCTCGAGAAAATGAATCTAAGGCACCAACTAACCACCACACACACACACACACCTCCCAAGCGCGCATCTACGCTAGACCGATCCAGGAAGTACTTAAATGTAGGAAACCTCATCTCCACCCGGACCCCGCGAGGGGCTCGTCTCGCTTCTCACCCGAGAACGGTGGCGCAACCGGCCGGACAATATGGTTGCAATCTGTAACGAGTATTTGATTCGATTTATGTGCGCAAGGTGGTACACTTCCACCTTTCACACTGTTTATGGTAGCCGGATTCGGATTTCGGATTCCCGTTCCGAGGGGTTGCCCGGGTTCCGGGCAACCGCTTTTGTTGCAGCAGCACGATGCAATCCCTCTTCCTGCAGTGTGGCCAGGAAATGTTAATTTCGACGACAAATAATTGCTTTTGCCGAGCGTCTTGCTGTGCGTTGTAGCCAGCAAGAAGGAGAGAGAGAGAGAGAGAGAGATCGTGTGGCGAGGGTTTTTCGGAATTCGAAGCACAAAGCAATTTGTGATTAACTTTATCCTTGAAAAGCAGTTTTTTGATGTAGTACTTCTTTTGTACAGGATGAAAGGGGTTTGTTACAACAGGGTTTAAACATTAAAAAGACATATATTTAAGATAGATTTTTCACGATTTCGCTTGAAAAACGCTTTCTAACCTCGCTTACTTTCTCCTAGTAAATCGTATATACTATACGTATAAAAACTATACGACCACCTGTTTTCAAGAATATAACAAAATTGCGGATAGATACATGAAAGTCATACTCTACTATGTTGTAGTGTTATCTTTATAAACACTGTTACTATTCTCTAAACTGAAACTGACACGAAGTGAACTCGTTGTTTTTTTAACAAAATAGCGTAGTAAGATTCGTTTTAAAAGGTGTATCGAGCATTTCTCCAAATATTTCCTAACATTTCACAAGTATGTATGAATTTTGCAACGCATTTAAAACAATTTACATCATATGTTAACCATTTTTTGCCCACGTAAACTATTTTCTTGGACTTCTTACGAATGTTGGACCAGCAATAATGGTCCAGCAATATTGCATGGCTAGAAAGATTATCTTTTAAGAATTATGACAAATAAACTAAAACACGCAACCAAACAATTTCAAAATTTACAACAAATGAAATTTTGTATTAAGGATCTAAAAAAGGCACAGAAGGAGCCATAAGACGTTTAAAAAAATCGTTCAAAAATATGCATATTGTGATCAAATTGTGTCGCGAGTAAATCGTATTTTCGCAATTATATATGGTATTGATAGTACAACAGATAAATTTTGTCAATGGCGAAAAATTAGCAATCTTCTTTCTCGGCACAATAACCTCAAGTGGGTCTAGGCATGCCATTTGTGACTTTCTGTGACTTGCTTTATTAGCCTGGATAGTCAGTTAAGTTAAGTTAAGGACTGTAATAGCGATTAATGCTTCAAAAATACACGAGAAGAACGAGTGCGAGTACACTGAAAATTAAAAAAAAGTTTTCTCAAGAATCGCCAATCCCATCTTTATTAAAAGCCACACTGAACACTGAATCATCAACCACAGTGAACACTGTAAACACAAAGAAATGACCATGTTGATAAGACTTAAAATTTGATATTCTTTATATTGAAAACCAATATAGTAGTGGCAAAGTGATTTATAGCACCATTTCCAGAATATCACTATTTTTTAGAGAGCAACGTATAGAGAGAAGTGCCGGTCATGTAATGTGCAATCAATCATATATTATATAAACAGCATAAAATAAAATTAAAAAAAAAACATTTTAGATAATCGTAAATTTCCTTTTTATTGCTACTTTCGTCATATTAAAACCGTAGCGGTTAATACGTCTGTCTTTTTCGTACAATTGTATCTAAGTTCAGTTTACCGAACAATGCGGAATCAACGACATGACAGGCTGCATCCAAAACATACCAACCGAATCGGTTTGCATAACAAATTCAACAGCATATCCAATATCCGTAACGTCACTGTCACCAGTCACGATGTCACAATTGAACGACGAAGAAATTGTGGCTCATCACAACCAACAGCTATCGATTGTACCCTGACACACTGGTTTTGAAATCCCTGAAAAAGCTAGGCTTGATAACAGGCTTGAGTAATGATAACAACAAAACGAAAAAATATCCATTTAATGCATCCCAAAACTATTCGAAACCATTAAAGTATTGTACAACACTGGATATTGAAAATTGTTGCGTCTGTAATTAGCTAGTAAACTTCCATATGTGTTACTCAGCGCAATTCACTTTCATCAACATCCCCGAACAAGCGAACGGTTTCTTCTATTCGCTCCAGAATGCACGCTCGTCTGTGCAATCGCCATTAAATATTAACGATAGATACATCTCAATCAAACATGCCACGATGCAACGGAGCATGCAAGTAAATGTGATTGCACATCCTCACCAACCGTCGGCCCGTAGGGTTCTACGCCGGCAAAAGGGAGGTATGGAAAAGCGAGAAAAAATAGATCGACCAAACGTCGATCTTACACTCTATTGCGAGCGCGCAAGCGACGGATGGGTCGCTTTGAAGAAAGGCTTCATCATCATCGTTCGGGGTCTTTGCGTGTGTCACGTACTGTGCGTCATCCTCCGCAGCCGGTAGCAATGAAGCCAACATGTTCAACCGACCCGCTCCGCCCGCGACTGACGAATGCACAATTGGCAGATTTATGCAAAGCTAAGTCATCTGCGGTGCCACCGGGACAATACATCCAATCATCTGGAGCGCTTACACATGGTTTAGTGTGTGTGTGTGTGTGTGTGTGTGTGTGTGTGTGTGTGTGCTCCATATACGCCCACAAATCCCACCAATATGCATACGCAGAAGGCCGTCATGTTGTGTGTGTGTGATTGCCGGCGGCGGAATGCAGCACCAGCCCGAACCAGCACAGTCGTACGCACGGCACGGATGGCGTACTACTATAAATCATTATTCCGATTTAATTAACAATCAATATTCAAACATTAGCCGACGGCACCACCGTTCGGGTCACAATCCTGCGTGACAGCGGGGACGGTGTGCTCGACTCGGTGTTCTTTCGCTAGCGGATTAGTTTCCTTCACACCTCAGCCACGCCACACCCTTCCGGTCGCTCTTCCGGGTAGGAAAACGCAGTTAGCTAACACGCCGGCCTCGCAAGCAGGCCCGTGTTTGCACAGAGTGACATCACGACAACGGCCGCGGCGGTCAACACGCATCCTGCACGAAAGGCCTGTCTCGTCCTGCTACGGCTGGATTATGCTGACCGCGCGCTGAATGCCCTTATTCGTCTCGCACGGTACAGTGAGCCGATGTTGTTTCACTGATCGCTGGTTCCCGGCAGGATGTGTGCACAGCAACGACACCTATGTCTCCGGCCGAATAGAGTTGTTTAATGCTCGAGAATAATATATTTATAACGCCACAGGCTCATTATGGTCGGTCAGATGAGGGGCGAAACGAGAACACGGGGCCCGGTGTATCGGAGGCTGGTGGCGACCCAATTGGTGGATTATTGAAGGGGATTTAGGATTATCATTAACTTCGCATAGAGCCTAACCTACGCGTGATCGACGAAACCGGCCGCCCAGATGCACACAACGATGCGACCGTTGTGTACTAATATATGTTCGCTGCCCGAATTGCTGGTTGACTGGTTGGTTTGCCGTTCATTAGAATAATTGAACCGCCGTTAAATTCTGAGGAAGAAATTAATTAATCATCAGCAGAATTACGAGGCCAGTGCCGACACCACCAGCCCAACCCGGACGACCACCGCACACACGTACCACAACTATTAGAACTAACTTTTCCGTGCGTGGTGAGACTAGTTTGATTTTAGAATAGATTGGAAATCTTCTATTCACATGCGAGTTTAACAAAGTCACACTACACTAAGATGCACTTACCTTCGGTTGTTTGATCTTCCGTGCTGAATTTGTTAAAGGAAATCTGTAACGAAAAAATAGATTGGTTTGAATAAATATGCTCGTGAAAATAGTATACTGCCATTTATTATGTATATTATGCATATAAATTGGGGTTATTTTTCTATATGTTGAAGCGTCATAGTGTCAATGAATTATATGCTTTTATTGTATAAAACCTTTAAAATATATAAACAAAAAAATCACAAGAATAACACGGTAAAAATATTAAAATGAAATGGTCATGTCAGGACTAAAGCAAGGTTGAGAACTATCCATTTGTTTTGGATGACATCCGATGTCTCATCGCTTTTCACTGTAGGCAACCAAACGAACAAGCCAGGCAATCTTACCAGATTCTCCAAGGGCTAGGCTATACAGACATCCTGATGGAAAATTGTACGCAATTAGTTCTAATTCTCAAAACCATATTCTCATCAATCGCTTGGAATCTACTAATTGGTTGTCTTGAATGATTTCCGTTTCTATCGTGTCAACTGTACTCAAAAACCAAAAATGTATCTTAAGAGTATTTAAATAAAATTGACCTACACTGTCTATTAAGAGTGACAGGAATTATCTTTCACTAACTCCTTCAACTGTAACATGAATTCAAATCATTAATTACCAATTGCTTCTTCCTTCCCATTTCAATTATGGCAGCCACACGCCACACACATAATTTGTTGGATTTTAAATTTGTTTAAAACCGTCAGTGATAGAACCAGGTTTCAATGTGTTGTTTAGTAATGCATAACATCACACCACAATGCTATTGAAAGTATAAGTTTGTGAATTTACCCAATTTCACCTACGAGGAGCAGGTTCATTATTAGTTTCTCTTTCTTTGTATAAACTTCTTCTTGTATGAAGTACATGAAGAAATTTTAAGTGCTCCGGTAGTAGACTTATGCTCTGCGACTTTCAAGAAAGTCTCTTCGCCCATTCCGCTACACAAACAATGCGAAACGAAAGCTTTCCCGGTGTTCGACTGAACTTTGGCCCTGCTTTTCAATGTCACACTGCACGGGACCGAAAATGTCCCAAGGCGGTAAAGTACTAACATCATTGAGTTTACCTCAATTACAGAACCGTCAATGAACCGTGCGCTTCGACCTTTTCCATTTTCCCTACTCTACAACGTCTGGCACCAGCAGCAGCAGCAGCAGCTACGCCACCAACTGACTTCCAACAAGGAATGCTTGTGCTCGACATCTATTCCCCGATGGTGAGCACACACTTTTGTGGTACTCGGAACCGCCACCGCCACCGAGTCAGTCTAAATGACCTAGTTCAATCCCGGTGCCTGGTGCCTTTTGGTTCATATTGCCATTACCTTCATTCATCGAACGGGGAGGGAGAGACAGAGAGAGAGAGAGGAGAAAAAAACTACTACACATATTTCCGTCGAATGTACGCTCTGCTTTGGCGAGAGTCGTATCCTGTAAACCAGGTCCGTTCGTAGTTTCAGCGTAGTTGAACAGTGCACGAACTGCATGCTGGTGCACGGGGCCCTTACAAACTAATCTACTCAATGTAAAACGCACCATTCAAAGGTTACTCCTGGTGAGCTCCTCTTCGCACACACACACACACACACACATACAAATACTATTACTCGTGCTCCGATGAACTTTTATATTACACAGAATTAGTTTTAATCATGAATCCCATATTCCCTTACGAATCGTTGGAAAGATGAAACCCCCTGCTGCGAACGATCGATCGGAGGCAAGCAGCTGAGTGGCAGACATGCATGCCAGAGCTAAGTCTAGCTTTGAGTTCATAGGGTTTGTATACGAATTATTTATAATCATTTTTCAATATGTACTTTGTAATGTTCATAGAAAATGTTCAAACACACATAGCCACATAGCCACACATAGCTCATAACTAGCGAAAAATTCAAATCAATAAAGAAAAATTAATCGAATCGTGTCCTAACATTTATGATAAAATATGCATACTGCACATGAAATTACACGATTTTTCCATTCAACGGAATGAAAAATTCAAACCACTCTCAAACCCCAGAATGAGAGCACGTCGCACGAAATATAACCTACATGTGTCGTTTAAAAAAAAGCCGATCCCAGACTTGCGAACAAATTATTCAAGCAGTGAGAATAAATGTGCGCTGCATGTTAGCAATATTTTCAACAAAGCGACAACTAAACACGCATTCCTCTTCGCGTACACCTCTCCTTCCCGCTCCTGGGCCCTGCGTTCACTGAAAAACACAGCGCAAGGACATGCATCGTCATGCAAACGTGCCCGCGCGAAATGTCATCGAAATGAGACGAAACTTTTGAGCGGCGAATAATAATTTATCACATGTTAACACACGACTATCCGAGAGCGCACTTGAGGAGAGCACACACACACACATCGGGCACGAGCAAAGGAGGGGAGGGCATCTGGGAGGGTGAAATTGGGACACGACAAGTGAAACGACTCGTGATACGAAAATATAAAACGCTCCTACGCGCCAGTGGCAATCGTGCCAACTAAAGCAATAGAAACGAATGCGCGCCACGAGACTGTAGCACTTTAGAGCAAGCGGGCACGGTTGTCCTACGGCAACAAAACTACTCTATCTGGCACCACTATCAGGATGGCCCTTTTCGCTGCGAACGCTGGCGGGTACTACCCTTTTACGCAGTGGGAGTACCCGGGACACTTCCGGCCAAACGGCTAGACGGTGGTCTCTGGTCCCATGGTGGTCAGCTGCGGCACCCTTGGAGCACTAGCGTCCACATCCCGGGCGGGAATCATCGTCAAGGCGAGATTGCTGGAAAACGCGACCAAAAGCCACACGCTGGCCACCACACTGGCTCGCGCTGGGATCGAAAACAGCTCCGACTGAAACCCATTTAATCCGATAATTACATTAAAATTTTAATTAAAACTTAATTCAATCTCGGCACTGCTCTCATTCTCTCTCTCTCTTTCTCTCTCTCGCTCTATCTCTCTCTCACTACCTTGCTCGCTCTCTCACTAATCACACACGGATGCATCAGAACAGTTCGCTCGGCAACGCTTGCCGACCATGATCTACCTTTTCACCAGCTAAGAGTAGCTAGTTCTCTAACTCCCGCCGTTAAGGGGGGAGATTGTGGAGGCTGGGCGAGAGAGGTAAAAGCAAGCAACTTGTCGTTCCCAGTGTACCGTAGCAAACGGATACACACATGACCGCACTGTCCAGGACTAGAGCATAGTCGGCACTAACAAACACAAGAGCCGCCCCTCAAGCGTAAGCTGGGACAAACTAGCCCTTTTCTGAGAAACGGATCAAATGCATCTCTTGTCTCCGCGTCCAAATTACACAAGAGGTGTCAGCTGATCCTACAGGTGCATCCGGGTTATTTTTATCTCCGATGGCTCCGAAACAAAAACGAAATGTTATTATGAGTGAAGACTAACTGGCTGTACTAGATGTAACAGAAACAAAAGTTTATGAAGGATTCCGCACAGCGGAACAACAACAATTTACACCATTTTCAGGAGCCCACTTAAATCTATAAAAAGTGTATTCAAAACCGGTGGAAGCACAGAATGGAAGATTTCATTTGTATAACTTTAATCGAAACAATCTGAAATATTGGTATTTAAAAAAACCCCCCTTATGATCTAAAAAACCTCTAAAGAGGCCCCGCTTTGACCAGGATTTGCGCAGAAAAAGCCCGTACTTTTTCCCTTCTTTTAATAGTTTCAGTATTAGAGGGTTGTTTTGAAAGGAACTAGAGGGAGATAGTTAACTGTGATAGTTAGAGGAAAAGCTTAACATTCAATCAAATATCAGGAACATTACATGAACCTGACCCACCACGGTCCTCAAACGAGCAAGCGAAGTCGTTGGACGATAGTGTTGACTATACATACACGGCTGAGATAATAAGCCCAGCTAATGTAGGTGCCAGACACAATGAACCACAGAGCGTTCGACTCCTCGTTTCCCGCAAGTCCTTACCAAATACACCAATAAATCGCACAGTGTTATGGCTGACGCTCATATGCTGCACAACAGGAGTCTTGGTGCACTATTGTTCTTCTGTTTCTTGAGTGTCGGAACAGCCTGAGAAGCTTTGGGCATGCTAGATTCGGTGAGAAGAAGGGGCGAAGGACTGGTGGAGGTGCGATCCAGTTGGTATTGCGAACCAGTCCTTTCGTATGAAGGTAAGCGCCACTACCAATTGCACTACCGAACCTCATCTATTACTTAAGCTTTACATGTAATGTTGTACTATCGACCAAGATATTTAAGACGCGAAAGAGAGCCTATGACTGAAAGCATCTATAAGCATTTCAAATAACAACATACACCTTATCTAGTTGGGAGATGCGGGGGGGGGGGAGGGAGCTTCCAATGATGTAGTGGTGGTCGTACGATAATCCGATCAGGACCGTCTCTCCCTAGCAACCACTCCTAGTGACTAACCGGGTATGGTGACATAAATGAATCTAGTGAACTGTTACACGGCAGGACAGGGATAACAGTGTACTTCCTGTCCTTTCTGCGTAAAGAAGAGGATTAAAACTATCAAATTGTGACAATTCCTAACGGTAAGCTCAAGTATTTCCATAAAAAACTGTAACGTAGAAATTTATAATTCAAGCAAGAGTCATTTCATAAAATTACTTAATGAATATTGCAAAAAACAGTTCACGGAAAACAGTCAATTGGCCGAGTATGGCGTGAGGTTTCAGCACAGTGACATAAGCAACACGTTCCAATGCGTCACCATTATTTTTTCCCACCAAGATTCCTGCAGTCGATTCGTCATTCGTATAATTACGCACATTAATAATTGATGAATGAAAAGAGGTTTCGTTTTTCTATCGATACAATTAATCCTCTGTTTCAATTTTCCTTAACACTCCCGTGACCACAGATAAACACACACACACTCACACACACTATCGCAATTTCATATCCTGATTGTTGCCTATAAATTATGTTCTGGTACAGTTGAATAAATTAACGCTCCCACAGAACAGAAGCACACTGACCAGGTGGAAACAGATGCATCATTCTCGGCGTGAAACGGAATCATCGTTACCACGCACAAACACGCAGCAACAACAAAAAACAAGTTATGATTTTCGAAGCATAAATATGTTCATCGAAATCGGAACATAAGTATGTTTTCAAGTGACAAATTAACCTACCACATTCACAGCCAAATACACACATATCGAATGAAATCGGTCCGGTTATCGAAACGAATATCCGCCGGTGATAAGCGATCGCTAGCGATGGATTCGAACTATGAAATCTATTATTTTTTATCCACGCGAACGTAATAATAATGCCCGAAAGGGTCAGGAAAACAAAGTTATGTTAATTTTCATTTCAATAATCAAAAGTTGACCTACTTCCAACGGAAACCGTCATGCCCTACCCTCGCGCCAGGGCTACGGAACTCATCACCGTACGGACACAACACGTCCTTCACCGTTATTCCTATCGCCGGAGCTCAACCTGCAGCTACCGGCTGCACAGATGCAGATGGAAAAGCGCACACAATTAGCTGTGGTGAACCACGCTTCTGTGCGTTTCACTACTTAAACGACACCATGGATAAATACTGCCGCAACCACTTTTACCACGGCTGATTACACATTCGATCGAATAGTCGATCGATTTGCGGTCAGTGAGACAACATATTGCTGTTGCTGTGGCTAACGGCTCAACAGTGTATGAGGGCGGTTGCATTCCACCCGTTGCCATTAACGCGTACGTACGCAGCACATCTTTTGGCTGTGGACCAATTTTGCTGGGGGTGGTGTGCAAGCCGTAATACACACATTACTTCACACGGAAATGGTTGTTTTGCGTTGGGTACGAACGTGTGTTTGTTTCTTTAACTCGCAACGTAATGAATTATTCAAATGTGTAGCCAAATGTCCGGCCGATCGCTCATGCCAGGGGGCAGAGTGTAACAGAGCCATTACTTTCCTACAGTACCTCTTTATTTTGCCAGATAATAAAGCATATAAACAATAAGCTGTTTGTTGATTCAATACCAATGGACACAGTTAATCTTATCTCAGATTTTGCAATTCGATGCTGCTGCTATCGTATGCACGTACATAGCTGCAATACCGAACGCATTATCCCCAATTTCAGAGACCGATTTCTGTTTAACGTGAGGCATATTTCCTCTGGATAATCACGGTTACAGTAGACGCAAAAAAAACCTGTTCCTGTTTACAGCTATTAATGACACTTTTTTCCATGTTCCAACTTTTGTAAATTTCACCGTATGCCGATGGGAAAAACATCAGGATATCGCTATTCGGAAAAACCTTCCGAAACAACCCAACATACACACCATTTATGAATCGATGCAACAAATAAATGTACACCCACGTTCTCTTGCAGGCCCCGACACGAGCTCGTTAATGACAAATCGTTGCCATTTCAAAGCACTACAGTAAAAAATCGACTGTAATGGCTCTTCAGGGGGAAAAAAAAACAATGTAAAATAAAAACAATGATCGGGCACCCGCACCCCTGGCACACGGATCGGAAAGGCGCCAAACTGAAATTGGCATTCCATTCTGTCATCATGGTTTAGCAATTACCACTCATAAATTACGAAATATTTCCTGCCCAACAAAAGCCGCCCTCCAACCAGCTGCCGACGGTTGTCCCAGCCATTCCCCCCGCCAGCTGATAACGTGTGGCTAGACGATTTATCTGCTCCACCCAACGGTTCGAATGCGTACAAATGTCAGTGTCACGGGCATTGTGAAACAGAGTGATAGTGGAAAACTGAAAAACTGATGCAAAAGGATAGACGAACGCTACGGACCGAGTCACCATCGCCACCGCCACCGCGACTCGAACGGGCCAGAGAGACGGAAGCGACTAAACGGTGAAAAACGCCAACACAGAGAGATGATTAATGGGGAAAATATGTTATGCCTTTTTTTCTTCTTCTTTTCGGTTCGACGTCACCGCATGACTCCGCATGCGGTCCTTGCCTTGGGACTGCCGGAATGCCAGCAACGTGCGACAGAGCATCCGGGAATGGTTTATCTCTTCCCCAGATTCATACCGCAAGACAATCGAGCAGGATAATGAATGAGGTGTTTAGCATGAAAATTTCTTTCCGCTAATTTCTTGCTGTACTTGCTGGGGAACGGAAAAATCTATCATAATACCGTAATGAGATGCATTTCGAGTCAGGCTGCAGGAGGGCAGCACGTATCCGCGTATATTTATGTCGTTCCATTCCTTCATTATTATCTATTAAGATTATTATCTCGCGCCGTGTAAACATATTGCGGTTTAATGGGTTTGTTTTTATTGCGTTTATTTTTCTGATAACAGAAAGAATGATAACAGAACATACATTTTTGAGTTTTTAATAGTTTTTTAATATTTTAGGAACGTGTTGTACAATCAAATTGATAAGATAAATTAAACAACTCTATGTCAAAATGATGACACATAAGATAATTATTTAAAAAAATGTTTTAATACAAATATAATATAATAACAAAAACGTTACGTAACGTAAACGTATTTTACGTAATAAAAATCCATGAAACTGTTTCGTTTCTCTATGCAACTGTTCATTATTACTGCAAACTGATCCAAACTGTCTGCGACAAACACATAATAAAAATGTTTCCTTGATAAAAACCAACGCGAGGTATTAGAAAATGATTCATAGAAATGAACAAGAACCCAAATCCAAAAAATGAATAAAATTAAAATATACTAACATAGATCTGGAACACGTGCTAGTACACAGTGCAACATACAAAACAATATCGTGCATTTCAAATGATAAAAACATCAAGCTATGGAGGGTTTCCACACAACTTTCATTCTTATTTCAATCATGTAAAATTATAAAAATTGCAATGAATCGTATAGATTGTAACTAGTAGATGTTTTCTTAAAGCATTTATTAGTTGTAATGCATGTTTTTTAATCCACGAAACACTATATTCCGCACCTGGAACATTTGTTATTTATTTTAATAAAACGCAATTCTTAAAAAAAAATATAACAGTTACGCACCGCTACAAATAAGTTATAGAAGAACACAGCAGCATGCAAAAGTGTAGTTTGTTTCACACATTGTTTCACCATACCAAAATTCAATTGCCTCAATCCAACCCCATTAGTATTCAGCTCATTTACGGCAATACTTTTCTTTGGTAGCAACATCTCCAACATAACCAAACATAAAAAACGGTGCGTACCGAACGACTGCGCCCGATAAGTGTTATCGACTATAAAACGAAACGGCATAATTAGTTCTATTTGCAGCCTTGCGAGCCAAATCTTCACTGCGAACGAAACACTAGTTGGGACCGCAAATCGCTTGATCTTTGCACATTGTTCGACAGTGTACACGTTCGACGGCGTGCACACACACACACACGCAAAAGCAAATAACAAACGTTTAACCCAATCAAACCAGTCAAAGCAGTTAAACGGTACGCTCCACTAAGTGGCCGAATTTTAGCTCCGATATGGGTGTGCGTTCCTCCTCGCGTCGAACGTGCCGTGAAGGATACCAATCACTTTCTCGTTAACACCAAGTCAACTGGCCCCCGTTTGCACATGCGTTCCCAAAGCAAGCATCATTGCAGATCCTTACACACTTCTCGGCCTACAGCGGCGAAACGAATAAGAACCACGAACACACGTAAGGAATTAAATACGATTTTCGACGCGCGCACACACACTCGTGCACGCCTACGTCTATATGTCCAAACAACGGAAACTCGCGTTCTGCATGCATGCTCCTTCGGCCCGGCATGATTCGCTTCGCTACAAATGCTGGCAGTAATCCGACACAAATGGCATACGATCGGTTTTTAACGCAATATTTGCCAACGCCTGTGGTGAAATCGAATAAGAAGGCAGCGCGCGGTTCGCTCCGTCTTTCGATTCCAGTTTCCCTCGGCCCGGCGGCACGTGTTCAACCGGAACGTCCATCAGAATGAGGATATCTGTATTGACCTCTCCTCGTAAAACGATTCGTCCGCAGTCGATGAACGTGTTCACGCGCAAAACATTGCACCACCATGTGCGAAAGCACTGGCAGCCGGCTACACCACACCCCACTCTCCAAACATTTCATTCAGCGCATTTTCCCTCGGACAAGCCCCAACACGAAAAACTCATTGCGTCCCTGCGGTGGAAAATCGCGAATCGGTTCTTTCCAGAGGAAAGCCATGTGATGCTCCCCCATTCGCCATGTGATGCTCTAGTAACGCCCCACAAAATAAAACACGGTCAAGAACCTAATGCCAAACACCCTTGGTTATGTAGGATCGATCCATCGAAAAATCTTGTGGTGCGGTTCTTACAAAAAAAAACTGTCTCGTACGAATGGCGTTTCCACTATGATTCATAGCGTCTACAGGCAACACCCGGCATGAATGCACACACCACCACCGTCCAAAACCTATCACACAAATACGTGCATGCAAAATGACTAGCACGAAACTGGACAAACCGGCCTTACTTCCAATGCAGTATGAAACAGCAGTAAGATGTGTGGTCGAGTAAAATTGGCCTTCTTATGCTACTTTCACTGTAAAAGCTTATCAGTGGCAGGGTTTTGCGAACGTCACCATCACCAAAAACCCTCAACCCTAGTTCGTTTCGACACGAAAAACAACGACCGAACTAGCTTCATCCCCTTTTTCCTCCAGTTCCGGTGCAAATCACACGTAACACACATTCCGGACACTGTCAGCCTGCCACCACCACCGTTCAAACCTTCGCACTACCTACACTAGTTATGGCATTAGATATGCAGTAGAAATATTTATTAGTCTCTACCGGTGGAATTATAATTTATGGTTCGGATGTGATTACGCTTTCTTCGCTTCACTCCGACACGGTCGGGTCCGACTGCTGAGCATGCGGATATGTAAGCGACGGAAGGATTTTTATCAACGCCACACACGGGACGAGACTTGCAGATATTCGCCCACGCCCTCTCCGCATGCATATGCACTCGCGCATTCACTCGCAGTTCCACTGAAGTTATTATTAAGATATATCCTGCACAGTCCTTTTATGATCGTTCGCAAGATGCCGTTGATAAAGCGATCATCATTTTTCCAATGCTCAATGAAGTTATCGCACAAGCAGCGCCAACAAATGTGCCCTTTAAAGTAACAGGCTAGCAGTTGCACGTTACTGTACTAAAGCTAATCTCTCCTCTTTTTGAGCAAAGGTTTCCAACAGCTGCTTGTTATCTCGCAGGCGATCTTTGTTCATAAATTTATCACGCTTTTCAAATCATTCCTTTTGCGTTGGGCCGATTCCGAGCGCCTTTTACGAACGCCGTTCAACTCGTTCAATTAAGTTCCACCTTCAGGAGCACCCAGAGCGGGAGGGGACAAGGAGCCGAGTGCTTCGGAACATAACAACAACATGAAAGCAGTCAACAGCAACGCAAAGCTCCATAGACAAGGGCAACAAATTTCCAACAGTTCCCCCAACAAACAATCGTCGGTTCCGGTGAAAGGTTTTAGGCCGCCACCACTTTTATTGCGTTACTTCGATGTTTAGTTTTGGGATTTTGCTACCTACAACGCACCGCCATAACAATCGACCGGTATGAGAAAATACGCAAAAAATGCTGGACATCGAATTAGTTAGGAGTTGGTCAGTTAGGGTTTTGTTTAATGGTTTGCAGGGTGGCCAGAACCCTCGCATTGACACCGGCAAAAGCCCTGCCTTACAACATCCTGCGGTGGTCCGGTTTGGTGGTTTGTTCTCTGATACATTCTTAAAGTGATAATCACACTCACCGGGCAGGGCAACACACCTCTATCATACAGAGGACAGAATATGGAATCTCTCGTACCCTCATAAAGAGTGTTTTTTTTTATATTGCAACACACATTCCAAAGGGGAATCTCTAAACCCATCATCACCAGCACCTACGTCCCCGCAACACAACACCGGACAACTCTAAGTCCTTCGAAGTCCCTTAGCTACACACCCTACCGTTTAGAATCAAGCTTGCCTATTTTGTCACCTTTTTCCAGGTGAGCGCACACGGTTCGGTCGAAAGTTTCTTGCTGCTATCTGTGGAAGCTAGTGCCACCGGACTATAGTTTCTACCCGGCCGACGTCGTCGAGCCGGATCGAAATAACTTTTGGTTACAGGGAGTAAGAAAAAGAAGGACATGACCGCAGCACACGCTAGTGACTGGTGGAAAACGTTTCGGCCGAATGTGGGGGCATACAGGCAGGAGCCTCCGAAAGCGTCCTCCGCTTTGGGTGCTCGAATATACCAACTATCAAATGTGGTTTTCTTTCCTCAAAGTTACCACGGCCAAGTTTTCTTAAGCGGTAAAGGGAGAAAATCGAGAATTATACAGCATACATACAGCACACCGTAGCGCCAAAGAGCCTTGCGCTAGCTGACACGCAGTATACGCTGGCACTGACGCAAGCGAACGCAGTAGGAAGATTGAACCAACAAAAATAATGTAAACCATCAAATAAGACACGAAATATTTACCCTACGGAGCAAGTAGCACAAGGAAAGATATAGAGAGAAAAAGCAAGAGAGAGAGAGAGAGAGAGTGAGAGAGAGAGAGAGAGAGTGTGAGAGAGAATCGCATTTTTCAACAGACGTTCCAGACACTGCCCAGTGATCCACCTTTCAGTCATTCAATCCCCACTGGCAACGCATCTTTTCGCATCCATTTCCTCCCCGTCCCGAAAATGGACCAAACGAACAAACGACCATCACCGACCGACCCGCGCAACGGACCGAAACTCAACGTCCTGGGAAAACGAAGCCATCATCGTCCGCAGCGAATGGCGTACCGGGAGCGCTGGAAGTCCACTCACTTTTCGTCGCCCTTGAGCGAGTTCATCTTTCCTCGAAATCCGACAACCAAAAAACATAACCCGACACAGAAGAAATGGCACGGAACGAAACGAATCTCAATAGTCCGGGGCCAGTTCTGTCACACCGAATGACAGTTAGGCCGTCAGTCAGTCAACGTGCCGGGGCACGGGCGCTCTTGCAACAGAAACACGAAAGCGAACAAAATACACAGATTGCGAGGCACGCTTTGCGCACTGAGGATTGAAAGCGGGACCTTTATTCTTGGAGGCAGCGCGGTACAGGCGCGCCAACAACACAACAGTGAAGGTGGTAACGGGAGGCGACAAACCGGGATTTCATTCCCGGCGTAACGATGAAGCTGTGCAGAACGTCTCAAGCAGACCTTGAGATGGAAACTTTTGCCCAGTACTACGCACGGTGCTGCGTCGAAACGAAAAGTATATGAAGAGTCCCAATTTTATCTGTTCGTTTCAACCCGCGGGCTAAAGATGGACCGCAGTACGCGAAGCTTCCATACCTCCCGCATATACCCCATATACGAAGCTTCCATGCTTCCCGCTTCACTGCAACTGCGACTAGACGTTTCATCTCGAGCTCCCGACTAATTTGTCTTCTGCTTTACAGTATCTCGGCAATTCAGTCGTTGTAAAAAGTGATACACTGTGCGTAACATCCCGGGTTTACTTTTTTCATATTCCCAGCGGTTATTCTGTTGCATTCGCCATAAACAAACGCAAAACTTTTCACGCCGATTCCATCAGCTGATACCTTCGAACTTTTTACGGTTACCCGTGCCTGTGTGAGTGTCGATTGAACTATGGCTGCTAAGTGCCCGTCGTGTTCTGTTCCCGTAACGAACGATAACGCGTACACGTGTGACGGTTTCTGCGCGTCTGTGTTCCATCTGTCGTGCCTCGGTGTGTGCGACGCAGTCTCATCCGAGCTTAAGCGTCCTGATTCTCAATCGCTCTGGATGTGCTCTGTTTGCATTAACACACATCGCAGCAGTAGGACAACTCTACTGGAACAGATAAACAGTGCTCTGTTATCGCTGAAAACCGACATAATTGGCGAGCTCGATAGTCGGCTGAACAGCGTATTGAATGCGGTTCGTAAGGATGTGTCTGCGCTGTTTGACCGTGGTCCCGCTTCACGCACACTCACCTCTACTGCTGCCTCCACCACCACATATGCATCCATAACCAACCCGGACATCGTCATAGACAAACCTGCATCCACACCACTAAGTTCCCGCACTGGCGATATCGACACGGCGGCCCGTAACGCTCCACTACGCAATGCGCCTAAACGTAGGCTTGTTGATTTCACGCCACCAGATGCCAATCCTGTTGCTCCTCTTCACACTGGCACAGCACCCGTTACACCTTCGTCTCGCGCCGTGTTGACCGTCCCTCTGCCCGACACTAGCGTCCCCAGGTTCTGGCTTTACCTCACACGTATTGCCCCCTCGGTTACCGACGCGGAAATGCGGGATATGGTCACTATCCAACTTGGCACCGATGACGTCACTATTTTTAGGCTGCTGCCTCGTGATCGCGATATGAGCACGCTGACTTTCATCTCCTTTAAAGTCGGTATGTCGCT
>KB672869.1:223845-234539 GCA_000349145.1 Anopheles dirus | reverse complement strand
AGGACGATATCAGGAAGCGCCAGAGAGAGAGGATACTTTGGGACTATAGCAACTGCAATGGGTTGCTCTCGTGATAAAATGGGGGGGGGGGGGGGCAGAAACGAGGTGGCTCATCCTTAACCTCTTGCCGTGGGTGGCTCGCAAGCATGGAGAATGGCCCTCAGCGTTCTTCCTAGCCTAGGGCCTTGAGGGACATGGATTTTTGTGGTGCTATTTCGTCGACAGGATCATTTTGCACGGGTCTCAGAACCTGCCAGTCAAACTATAACTAAATATTACAGTTAAGGCTTAAAACTTAAGTCTCCACTTAGGGCAGCTGCATATAAAGAACAGCTAGAGAGGACCGTGCGCGACTCGGGAGTGATAACCTCTAAGACAACAGAAATCAACAAGATTTTAGCATACGCTTATGCCATGAACTTAATTGATTATCGGTTCTCCTATGTGATGAATGCCTACCAAAGGATTGAGCAAACAGCAGGATTTGCAGATCAATGCATTAACAGGCGAGGCATAAGCCAAGTTCATGGTGGTACTATGAGTACCGCTACTAGTAAATGCTAATAACCTTCATGGCAGTAACATGCAGATAGGTTATGCACACCTTTGAAATCGTCCAAAACTCCATCTATCCTGCGTTAGGCAACAGCATTAATATTGAATTACGCGTAAGAACCCTGTTCAAATCGGACGAAGCACTATTTGTCGCATTCGAGTGAAAGATGCCCAGGAATAGTTTCGATCCCGTTTGTGACAATTGCCGCTATAATGAGGGGCATGATGAATTTTGATTTGAACTCACTACTGTGCAACGCATAAGACTTAGGTTCCTGGTTGGCTGGTCGAGTCATTATAATGACACCGGCTGACCCAGCTCTTAGATGGCGATGACTCATATCTCAGAATGGCCTGAATGAACGATTGACTTACCAGAAACTTCTGCAACAACCCAAGACCGTGAAGTGAAGAAAAACGATTAAAGCAACCATAAGTGCAGGTAATCAAGCGATGGAGTTAGTGACAAAAACTGTGAATGTTTAATCATCTGATGTAGTACCTGTTCCACAATACGTTTAAAAAAAACAAAGTTTTTGATGTCAATAAATATAAATAAAAATCAAATGAAACAACTGAACGAATATTTATAACCAGATTTTTTTTTTTATTTGATAGAGTTTAAAAAAAACTCGCCATGTTATGAAACTAAATCTGAATAAACAAACGATAATTCAACACTAATCGATCCAAGGACGCCTCATTCATAATTTTTCATTAACATCTATTTAGTGTCAAAATTATAGCTAAACGAGTCGAAGCAAGTAAAAACCGTCAGAAAGTAGTAACACAGCCTAGAAATATCGCTATGAAGATTTCGTATTCATACAAAAATCTACAACAGTATTACTATGCGTAAGCCTTCAATTTAGAATACCGGCACCACGTAGGCCCACAAGCAGCGTCGATACGTTACCTTTACATTCCCGCTTGAGCGCGATACAAATGACGTTCGTTAAAACAAAAGCGTACAAATAAATAAAACGTCCGAAGGACTATGTGTCTTAAGCAAACACCAGCATCCCGTAACAGCCACCGGCACCGGTACCGCTCAGTAGACGAGATAAAAAACGACACCCAGGGCCCGAACCGGGAGGATACGTTCACGTGCGTGGTGGTTCTCATTTGTTTTTCGATCCCCATTGCTCGCCCAAGTCGGAAAACTTCCCGAGAAACGAGTTAGAATTATTACATTACATATGTTGCCTGCCCAGTCGCGTGGCCAGAGGGCGCTTAGCGAATTCAACCGCGACCGCGATGAAGTCTGCCCACACGACCGCTCCCACATCTTGTGTCAAGAGAGGGCGAGTGGATGATGATGTCGCGCCAAGATCAACGAGGTCGCGGCAAGGTTCCGCGGAAGTCTTCCAGAGCGCGAGAAGACAGATGGTAACATAAAACGAACGATCCATCCGTGTAGGGCACGAAAAATCCAATACGCTCCGAAAGCCACGGTTTGTGATTATTTACTTAAACATACACAGCAACGTGTACACACACGCGCGCACACACCACGCAGGCACGCAAAGACGCCTGCGCGTGCTTTCCAATCTTACGGCCGCTCCAGTCGATCGAATTCTCGCAAGTGAATCTTCCGACTCGGTGGCTGCTGACTTCATTTCATAACTGGAAAACACCTCCGGCTGGCCAGGGTGATCCGCGACGGGGAAAAACGAACGACTTGAGCCATTTGGCACTCGTCCCTTTCCTCCCTCCGTTGGTCCACCCGTTTATTTTATTTTCTACACTCCACCCGATCCGAGGGGAACGAAAATCCCCTTAAGGCTCGGCACCAACCCAATACCCACACGGAACCTGGCCGCTGAAAATGCCATCCATCTTAAAGAACCGAAAGCCGCAAACGGTTATGGTTTTCCGTCCGTCGATTTTCACCACCACACACACGGCCTCCTCCAGAGCGCGCGCGTTGGCGTCCGGACGGTTTGGATCGAATGGGAAAGGAAAATGAAAAGATGCAGCTATAAAGCCGTATTTCACACCATAAACGGGAAAGTGATAAAAATGTATGATTGAAAAGCAGGAAAGATCCCTTCTTAAAGCCAAATCATGCGTGAGACCGTTCGCTCAAACTTGGTACGGAACAGGCTGGCGCATCTTGATGGTGGGATGAGAGCTGAATAACCGACGTTTTCTTCAATAACAAGTAGTTATACAAGTGTTTTCGAAACGATACTGGATGTTATATAATTAAAATCAATCGAAAAACATTCCTTAAAAGCAAACCTCATTCCATTTTAATAGAGGAAGACACTCAAAAGCTATGTACAAGTCTTTATATACAGAAAAAAAGTCAAACTTAGTATAGCTAGCAGCATCGCATCCTTCATTCACGCTTCAACCAAAGGTGAACCTTCATTCCGGGAAGGTACGATTAGTATAAAATCTACCCAGAAAGGATTGTGGGATTGTTTATTCAATCCAAAAATGTGCTCCGGTCCAAAGCCGCTCCTTCCTGCTAGGATCGAATCGTCGTTCTTCCTGCGGCATGCATAAAACCTTTGAATACATTCTACCGTAATGCCGGTGAGCATTACGAGCGACTTGGGAGATATATTCAGGAACCACCGATATAGCAGCCCCTGCCAACCACCCCTCCAAATGGTCCATTACTATTTAAGACAACCGTTTAGGCATGCGCTCCGTGCGCTTCGCCTCCTTCAGGATTGCTGCTTCCAATTGTTTAAAAACAATACGAGAAAAACTACTTGAAAATAGTTTCTACCCCGTTCTACACACATGTGCCCGTGTCTATGAGCATTTCGTCGGTGTAATCAAAGTTCATTCCAATGTTCGAACGCATAAACAAAGTGCTGCTTTATATACGGCCCATGTTCCGCACACCCAGGGGAGGTTGCGGTGTGAGTTTCGTCTTCTTCCCGGCCACCATCTGGAGATATGGGGTTGTGCGTTCAGTTGCGCTGTGTGTATGTTCCGCTCAACGGTGTTATAAAACTGTACGATTATTCCACAATGCTCCGTGGTACAATTCCGGGACCGTTCCGGTCTTTCTCGATGCCGAGCGTTGGTCAGAGCGTCAGGTACAGTCGCACTCCCTCCTCTGATGCATTTAAATCTCACTCCCGAGGGGGGGGGGGGGGGGACGGTCAGTCGGTGGTACAAGTTTCGAATTTAATCTTCTCGCTTTTTGCAGGTTTTCCAAAAAATCGTGAAGTTGCGTGAAAATATGCACGGAAACTGAACAGCTCACTCGAAACGTACGCTTTCCGCGACGCGCCCGCCGGCGCGTACGAGCGGGAACCAACCACGGACCAGAAGTACGTAATTCAAAATTCCGTCCACGCACACTTTCCACCAAAAAGAGCGAGTCGAGCGCGGGGAGGCACGGTGATCGAATTGTAAGTACTAATTTGTTGAATTAGAATTCACATCCATTTAATTGAAATTTTCATTCCTTGCACTCGTCGTCGCTTCCCGTGCTCGAGCGTCGTTGTCATGGTGCAAACATTATTAAATAAAATTAGTATTGCACCGGTAAACCGACCATTCCGTGTCCTGGCCGGTCTTACCGCTGTTGGCACCGCTAGTAATCATGTCGGACATTCTCACGGTACACGAGAAAAGCCCTTCGCGCGCGATGGGAAGATTTCACCGGGAAGCAAGCAAGCACATAAAAAGAAGAGCGAAATAGATTCAATCGGAACGAGAAGTAAGCCCATAACCGCGGAGAAGCGACATGACGCGGTTTTGGGTTTTTTTTGCATTATTTGCTGTCTCTTGTCTCTATTCTAGCGTCGCGAAGCACAGCTCTCCAAACTCCCAGGCACGTGACAAAGTTCATACAACCACTTCCACTTCTGGTGGTGAATTTCCCACAATGAATGCGATTGTACGGTTTTCTTGCCCACCAACACACACACACACACACATACACATGTTCGTCGCCCATTTTGCGACCATTCTTCTGCCGATAAGCTGGAGGGTTACAGCGAGCCGGGACAGATCGAGGATCGCGATACGGATGATTCGCGTTCCGTCCGCACGCCGTTCCGCCGTTCGACGCCGGAAAAAGGATAACCGACATGGGGCGAGCGAATTGCGTTCGATTTCAAAGTCCCCATCCAAGAAGAGGAGACCGACGGAAGGTGCCACCCAGCAGGGAAAACTCGCACACCCGTGTTGTGGGGTTTTTGGGGTACAAAAATCAACCATAAAAATGCGGTTTTTATATTCAGATCAGTTTTGCCGTCGTTTCCCTATCCCTGCCCCCTTTCCCTCGCGGTGCCACTGACCAACGAAAAACTCACAATTATTCGTACCCTCCAGGAAAAACGCGCCAAATCTCGGGCCACTCTCTTATTTTCTCTCTCTCTCTCTCTCTCTCTCTCTCTCTCTCTCTCTCTCTCTCTCTCTCTCTCGCTCGCTCCCTTTCACTTCCTCCGGAAAACTGGGAAAAGAAGGCAGCATTCAGCGACGGGCAGCTCAACAGACGCAACCTTCCATCGTCTTAGGCCCCCCCCCCCCAAATACCACCCAAGCGACTGTCGTAATAACGAGCACACGAAACGTTCCATGCTTCACCGAGTCCGCCTCCTTCCCTAACCCAGACACAGCCTTGGCAGAACGTCGAAAAGGATAAGAAGATGGGAAAATTATGTACTCTCTCTCTCTCTCTCTCTCTCTTGCTCCCGGTGCGCTTGCGGAGACGAAAGGAAGGAAAAATAATGAGCAAACGAACGAGCCGGAGAGGAAATATGCTGCCACCCGCGCCTGCCCCCACCCTGGACAACATGTTTTGCGGGACGACGATGGCCCGGATGGGAAAGCTTTGCATAAACGTAAAGTCAGCGCTTTACAGCCGAAAAAGTGCCAACACGACGTGGGTTGGCGCTGCGCCGGTACACACCGATATTGGGTTTGATGTGGGATATTGGATTCGCTTTCCACATCCGCCCACTCCGGCGCAACGGCGCCTTTCCTTCTGACGTTTGATCCATTCCGATGCGCGAAGAATGAAACATCGGCTGTGAAGCTGTCAGGGATGTATGGGAAAAGCGTGCCTAAGCTGTACTAATAATTTTAGGCGCACAGCGATCGGCTTTGCGAGGAGAACGTTTAGTTTTCTTGCCGTTTGTGATTGTATTATGTGCTGGAACAAAATAAGATGACATCTCTCAATCGAAGTAGGGAATTATTGAAATTAGTTGATTGAATAAAAAGAAACAGGATAACGGATACTCCAACAGTAAAATTGCAATAATTTATAATAATAAAATAAATATTCGTAAAGCAATACATTAGTAACCAAATAACTCTACGAAGTGTCTAATTATTAAAATGTACAAACATACTTCATGCTAGTAGGTTGTACTTTTAATATAAATAGTAATAGTCTTACTAATAATATAAATTAGCAGCACTATTATGAATTGTTATATAATATATATAAAAAATAATGGATCAATCCCTTTATTTTGAAAAGATTTTAAAATTTCTAACAAAAAAAATTTGATTCAAAATATTTCTATATTACATATAACAAAATAAAAATTATTGTAAAAAAATTATGAATGAAAATAATTTATTAAATATTTACATCTAAATGAAGCAAAACAATAATGAAATAGCAAAAATAGTTCAACGTTATGTATTGGAAATGTATACAATTATCAGTTTTGCAATAAATTAGATTTAAATCTCTTTAAAAGTCTGTAAAATAAATATGGTTCCCGATCATCTTAGAAATTCCTTCACCACACTCGCACAAGGATCGTATCCACCGCAGAAAATGAGACATTCGATTTGTATTTATTTTATTTCCATTATTTTAAATTCCCATTTTAAGTTTAAAAACTATACGAAACATTTCATATTCAATGCTTTGAGTTAATATCAACATTACATGAACAGTACATAAAACATAAAAGTGGTCAATATGTGTCTTGAAAATCATACACAGTTCGCTGCACGTCAATTGATCATAAACAATCCCTGTCCCAAGGCCGTTCATTGAACGCAGTCTTAAGCAAACATTTTTTTTTGTTTTGGTTAACATCCAGCAGTGTGCAAGACTTCCTGCTTGCTCCGTACGCGCTTTGCAAAGCCGGCACGCTTCAACATAAGCTAACTTTTGATTGTAGCTTACCGTTTGGGCGAAACTCCTTCCTCGGCAATCAATACATCAGCGCAATGTGCACACGACACTTTGGAGGATAATTCCAGCGTCTCGTTCCGTACTGCCAGCAAGAGGTTCAGTATCGCAATTCGCATGCATGTATGCTTATGTTGCACGAGACCAATAGAACCGCCACGACTGTGCCAGATATAAAGGAAATTTGTGCATAAACAGCATACCACTACACATTTACCGCGGAACACGTCCCTCACAGACGCCTTCTTTACACTTTCGCCCACGCACAATTATTAGCATTCACAATCGACTCAACCGATGGGCGGGGATGGGAGGGGTTGTTATGCGCTATGCCCCGGAGAGCATAAATGACGATTTTCCTGCCACCCGAAAACCGGATTCACTGAACGGCACCATCCGGCATCGCATAGCCTTCGAGTAGCATGGGAGGATGAGAAAAATCAATACTTTTACTCCGTATACGATTTTGTGTACACTTTTCCTCAGAGCCGCGGATGACGGCTAGACAACATAATACACTTTTCACCACAACATGATGTTTTCGTCACTGATATTTGGTGTTTCACGCGATGCTCGGATTACGAATCGGTTGCAAACACTTTCCGATGTAGTAATTTATGCGTTTCACTATGCTTTTCGCACCGAAAGCACCTAAAACCACCAATTTTTACGGAATTTCCAGCAGCAGCAAATTACAATACTCATTTTTTATCGAAAACACACACACACACACACACACACACACACACACAACAAACAACAACAAACTGTCAAATCGTTCTGTCAAATCGTTCAAACTGTTTCAAACACGGCTCACCCGGCCTCCACTGCATTCAAGTCACCCGTGTGAGCGACCAAGTGGAAGCGAAAGAGCGAGATGAAACAGAATCAACTCGGGAACATCGTCCACGCGTTTCGCAGGGCGGGAGAGGGATGAGACGACTCATTTGATGGAAAGGGATGCAGAAGGAGATAAGTCGAGAGAGGAAATTGTACCCGCACAATAGAGCAACCGCTAGAATTTTGCCAATTTTCGGAAATATTGCAGTGAGACCCGTTCGAGCTCTTTTTAGTTCGAGCAGCTGACTCGCTGGAAGATCTCGCTGGAAGGAGAGACCGAGAAAACGATTAAATCGATAAGAAAATTTGTAATAGCAATAACAAAAATATGAATTCTGAAATATTTCTCGTAAGATCATATTTACAGCATTTTTCATCTATTCTTAAACAGTTCCCACAGTATAGCCGTTTCCACACGTATCGCGATTTTCGCGGCGCGATTGGCGTTCTGAGTGGCACAATGTGTGCAGAATATGTTGAAATCGCACTTGAAAGCTGTAATATTTTGGAGCTGTAAATCAGCCTAAATGTACTATTTGCCAAAATCGCGTCGCAAGATTTATTCGGGAAATCGGACTGGAGTTGCTGACGTCACCGCTGTCATATATCGCAAACGCCAATCGCGACGTGAAAATCGCAATACATATGGAAACGGCATTGCATGAATTCGTTCCACTCAATCATACAATCCTTCCACCCATTCATGAAATGCCATTTCCCACGCACGGCTTCCCACTCTGTATAACGTGTCAGGTTTGATACTTACAACGACGGAATTGCATCGGCTTGTTCCAACTACACATTATAACCAGTACAAGAATAGTTATAGCGTTTTCAAGACTGGGAGAGACGAATTCTTGTAATTCTGAGATCTGTTCAAAATGTATGAAAAATGATGTAAATTTACCACAAATAAAAATAAAAATGTTCATTAAATTCACGAATTCTCCTGTCTACAGCCCATCACTATTACAAATCCATGCCAAAGCATGCTTCGAAGCAAGCTGTTATGATTTTATTTCCTTGTCCAAGCATGCGCGTTTGTTTGAAAAAGAAGTTCCTTCTGAGCGCCCGAATTCAAGTAGATTTTAAAAGACTTAATAGCTATAGCAGTATTATTGAATGATATAAAAAAAAGTTAGCATGATCTTATCGTTTTGTAATATTCCACAAATGTTTCGGCCCTCCTCTTGCTACGGAGGCGTTCATGACGCTTTTGGTGAAAATGCTTTTTTTTTGAAACCATTTGTTTTTCAATATTGCATTTAAAAAATTTGCATTGCCTAATGACTTTCATCATTAAATCCCTCAATAGAATTTCTTGGCTCATGCATAATTTGCACTGAAAACTAAAAAATATTAGATCATCATGGCCTCCGGCCATACCGTTGACACCGCAGTTTGCCCTTATCAACATTCACCTAGCGCCCGGGCACTGCGTTACCATCATACAAATCAATGTCAATCTAGGCTACGCAAAAACTAATCACACCGTGCAGCAGCAAAGTACCACTGAAACGTGTCATGCTTTCGACACTCCTTTCACTCTGGGCGCCCCGGCGTGGCGCGTTCGCACGGCGAGCCAGCAAATAAAAAAGTCATGACGCCCGCGGCGGTCGAGTGCCATCGTCCGTTGGTACCGTGGTGGCTCGCCGGGCGTTGCCGCCGTCACCACGGTACTACTCCAAGTGGAGAATCTCATGAGGAATCTAGCAGCGTCACGGGACTATATTTGATGATCAAGCGTTCCTCATTCGTTTTATTTCTCGTGGAGGGCCATTTTTTCTTGTTGTTGTTCGCCGAGCTCTCATTCTGCAGTCTGCACTGCAATCCTTTAGCTTCTTCTGTTCGGCTGATTTCCGAACCTCTATCCTTGCGACGGTGCCAGCCAGCGCGGAACAAACGGATAGCTCTATCGACCGCAGGACCAACCGACATTGGTTGGGTTTTTGCTTCGGGTTGATCACTGTGGCGAAAGACGGCGGTGCTGGCCCGACGATTCAGGCAGATTCCAACACATTGTCCGTGTCCTCGCCGGGGGCACAAATGATAATGAGAAAGTTGAGAACTTAATCAGCGATGAAGGAAGCTTCGTCACCCAAGACGACCGGCGACTGTCGATGTGAGGTGCTTGAAAAGGCGGCGCGCCACTCCGGGTACTTGCGAGCGAACCGAAATGTCGGCCATCACCAGCAGTAGTGGCCAGTGACGAAGATGAAGCACCATTTGCTAACAAGTGGCTGGCACAACCAGTGTCCATTTCCTGGCGAGATGCTGCAACTGAACACTTCACCGTGCGGTGTTACGCTCCTTGAACCCTACAGGAAGACTACATCGTCACACGCCTTGGACGAACGTTTTCTAATGTTAAAGCTTCGTGTTTCAAACAAATTTTAAGACTTACTTTCACGGTGTTGTTAATTATAAATGAATTTTAAACCTGCTTACAAAAGACTATAAAATGGAATGGAATTGGAGGTGTTTTTACACTTTTAGAGTTCGTCCCACAGTTAATTGATGTTTCGCAAATATTTTTGGATGTTACCAATGTTTCTTCGACAGTTGTTTGGTTTTATACAATAGTTGTTTGGTTTTTTTTTCTAACACATCAAATGACACCATTTGACATTACTCTATATGGGCTAAATAATGACATTACTCTATATGGGCAACATGACAAATTCATGTTCATGTTTTCACAAAAAAAATAATTTAGTTTTTTGGCTTCATATTTATATAGGACTTTCATAATAGGACTCAAACTGTCACTATACATTTTGACTTGATATTTATATAAGACTTAGATAATTCTTCTATCTATTCTCTATATCTATTTCAATCTAAACAAAAGATGAGAAGCACGATCCATCCGTTGTTTATTTCACATCTTTAGTTACGCCATTTTCACAATTTGGTCGGAATATAAAGAGAAGCCATTTCTACAATGTTGATCGAAGTATTCTAAAATTATTTTTTGGTGGTTCTGATAATTTAATAACTGTTGCAACAACCATTTCGTACATGAGGGAATGAAAACAAGAAGAGGTGGGGTGACAAACTTAAAGAATTTTAACACTATAGTAGATATCTGAGCTTGGGTATACGGGGAAACCCAACCCCTTGGGAGGATGGAAGACATGGCTAATTTGAGAGGAGGGGGACTCTCAGC
>KB672869.1:200488-214040 GCA_000349145.1 Anopheles dirus | reverse complement strand
GAACCGAGCGACCTGGAGATCGATTGGTGACCAGGCCATGTCAGCACGACGTGCTCAACCGTGAGCGGGCCAGATAAGAAGAAGTAGATATCGTAGGCTTTGGGATCGTAGGCTAGATGGGAATATCAAAACAATCGGTCAACAAATAAGGAGAAAAGCCTCTTATGTGTAAAGTTAGGAGTTTCAATTTAATGCAGTTTCAATTGAAACTGCATTCAATTGAAAATGCCGTTCAAAACTCGTCAAAAAATATCGCGACATATTTTAAAATATTTGAGAAAACGTATTAAAAAATCTCGTTTTATACAATAAAAAAAGAATTTATTTCTTATTAGACACATTATTTCCAATTTCATAATTCACCTGAAGGGTATCATGCAGTAAGATAAGTTAGACAGAATGAAACAAAAACAACTTATCTCAAATTTGCATTTCGTGATGAACGAACTGATTGCATATGCATCACAACGACATGATGCACTGCATCCAATCGACCCCCTGCTTTACTCGTCATGCTCCCATCCATTACTATCTCTTTATGTTGCTCGTCAACAGCGCTTTACTCTTTATCTGAAGATACTCTTTTCATTTCCATTGTTCCATTCGCTGAAAATGGTGTTAGTTTTTGTTAGAGATAAAAAGAAAATCTCATCACTCAGCTCGAGTGGCTCCGGTATTCATTTTCCACTCGCTCCTTGAGCCTCACTAATTGAACGAAACACAAACGAAATGTAATCGAGTGTCATCGAACAAAAAGCTCCCAGCAGCGAGTCCCGATGTAAGCGGACGACAGCGACCGTGGTATGTAGGATGGCACCCAACAAGCAATTCTCATTTATCAAAACCCCAAAACGGTGCATCATTTATCTTGCCCGATTCCAATAGTATCTGCCAAACGCGTTCTTCGGAAGCAGCAGCACGGCTACGATACCAGCCGATTGTTCTACTTTCAGCCGGTGTTTTTTTATTGTGTTGTGTGCCCTGTTGTTGCGAACCTGCGCCATGACACCGCACCAATCCGTATTGAAAGTCGAAGCTCCGAAGGGCGTGCAAAAGAAAAAGATATCGAGCAGAAAGTGTTGAGGAGTGTAAGCAAAACAATATAACAGGCAACTACAGCAACACAAAATACGACGTACAAATGTACGTACAGCCATCCACCGGGCTTTCAGCGTGGCGTGGTGTACTTTCCATTTTCTGTCTGTCGCAAAATGGTTTCCATCCGTCTTTGGGTGCTTAGAGTGTCCGGGCCATTGTGGCCGTCTTTCCGAATCGATTGGCATCGTTCTTATGGCGTGCGGTGTTAAGCGCTCGGGGTGGGGGTTTGAGATGATTTGGATAAAAAATATCACGTTAACGCGGTTTCCAATTCCGGTCTGCTGATAATGCGATGAGATCGGGCTACCGAGCAAAAACTCTATTATCTCGCGCTTACCATTCGCGCTTTCGAACGCGATGCATTCTGAAGGCGAAAGAATACACAAATGAGCACATCGATGCAGTGGAATCGTTTCGTATAAAAAGTATAAAAATCAATACGATAAAATTTAAGAAGAAACTCCCATTGACGCTCCTGACCAGCGCCACCATCACCAGAAGTCCTTAGACGAACAACGAGTGTATGCTCCACTTATGGAACATTCTTTCTTGTTTTTTTTTGGTTCTGTGTGCGAAAACCATTGTGCCACCGAGCGGCAAAGAAATTTTCGACCGTCAAAGGAAAGCGGCGAGACACGCGGAACGGAAAACTTTTCCCTCATGCGATCTTCGGGAACGGAAATAATAGTTTTTCTTCTATCAACGCCGCCCGAAAAATAGAACGAGAAACCAAAAAAAAAACGATGCACGAAATGCTGCACCAAAGCACAAAAGCATTCGTCAAACCGGGGAAAATCTATATGGGAAAGAAAAGAAAACGGACTACTCTAAGCGTGCCGTTTCACCCGTTGCCAGGGGCGACGGAACCGACGATGCTGCGATCGAGGGTATTATTCACTGAAAATACCATTTATACCTCTACTGCCACTGTTCCTGCCACGCGCGCCGTTGTTCCACAGTCCGATCCGGAATCGTCCTCGTGGGCTCACGGTGTGCAGCCGTGCCTCATCTCCTGTGGCTGATAGTGACACGTTCTTCTTCGTCGTTTCCCTGTACCACTGGGTTCTTTTTGTCCGCATATTGTTATCTCTTTCTCAGTTTGCCCCCTTTCTGAGTGCTGGGGGCCCTTCTTTACAGCGGAACCCCGAATGAGTCGAACCGAGCGGTGGAAAGAAAACTTAGAACAAAATTGATATCACTTTCAAAAGAGGTTGCCTGCCACAGATGGACTGGAACAGTAAGGCTCGCGAATGAGAAGAAAGCACAGAGCCAGCGGCATGCGCGTTTTCCCTTTAATGGAAATTCAAAATCAATAATAAGAAAACCCGTCGAGCGGAGGAAGGCGAGCTGAATGAGCGCCACAACACAACCGGGTGAATCATATGTGGAGAAGTGTTCGATAAGATAAGAAAAATAGAAAACGTTAGATGTCGAAAGGGATACCATTGGTGCGGGAAAATTTCAGAGATCTTTTCGCCTCACTCGCACACACACGCACACCCTGGAATCAATTGAAGTCGTCAGGGAAATTTTCAGTGAGTTTGTTTGCTCAACGACTAGCGCGGAACTCGGCCCGATGGCAAAGGAAATGGCAGAAAGCTTTTCAGCGTTTATTCTTTCGGTATGCATTTGCGTTCGCGCTTCTTCACCATAAAATAGATACCAACCGTCTGCCCGCCTCAGAAGTTTCAATGGATTTCCGAAAGCCACCGCCACCACGATTGTTCTGAATATGATGTCCCATTATGGGTCACATTATTTATGTTTCGGAGTTGTTGTTTTTTTTTCATTTTTCCTCTCCTTCATGGGGACGCTTTCGTACGCAAATTCTGCCACTTCGGGTCGAGTAGAGGTTTTCCACCGCCGTCGTCGAAGATTCTGCATCGATGGGCTCGCGCTCCTTGCCGCTTTGATACGGGAGCCGGAAAAGTTTGCAGTTTTTTGCTTTTTTCGCAACCTCTCGTTCGCCCGGTTCAAAGTGCGGCAGCGTTTCGTTCGCCGTTCCGTTCGCAAATAATGAATTTTCCAACCGCTGGTTCTATGGAGAGTACTATTGTGTGACCTCTGCTTAAGGCCACCACCGGTTGGGGTGGATATTGGCCACGCGTCTGTGGAGAGTTGTTTACGGCACAATGGAATAGTCAAAGAGATTTATTACGCAACCGGGCAGCTTCTGGGCTTGGGAATGAGGCAAAATGTATAGCGATTATGTAAAACTTTCATCAAACAACGGGCTGCGCGGAGCGTATGCCAATATTGTTCGCATTTTTTTAAGGACCGCATGAAAAAACACGTACCATACTAGTTTTTCCTATTTCTCACCGTATAAATGAACTAAGTGCATTCGAACAATGGTTGTGAAGAAACAACTTTCCTCTTAGAGAGCAAACTGAAGTGAACTTGACTGAGATTCATCAAACTAATATAGTGATGAATATTTTTTTTTATATTTCGTTGCTATTTATGATTGTGTAGTCAAAAATCCCCTTCATGCGTTTGTACGATCAACATGCACATTTGATATTGAGGTTTTATGCAAATGTGCAATGGGGATCTTGTGTGAAGATTTCAATAAAGTTAATTGTTTTAAAAGATTATATTGCTGTGTTGTGCGTTCTCCGATGGAACACGCATATGCTCACTAGAACCCCATCTCTTTGTCCTAGAATGCTAAAATTGAAATAGCTCATTTTTTCAGTAGAATTGAAATCAGTTGCTAACTATTGGTCTAGGATAATAGGCCTATTTAGGGTATTTAAGGCATAAGTATCCTTTTTTCCGTTTACATGCGACACTTCAATTTATTTTTTATTAAATTCTTCTCTAACTCTTCTCTTAAACTCTTCTCTAATTCTTCATTCCTTTTGTCGTGTACCTTTTTTGTTATTTTCTAGCTCCTCTTTTAATTTATTTTTTCTCTCACTTATATTTCAACATCTTCTTCAGCCTAATGTTTTCAGTTTTACGTTTGTAAATTAAGTGCATGTATTTATTGTTCTCTCTCACACACACATTCTCTATGTCACCCTTCCTTGCTTTAGTTTATTCGTTCCTTTAAGGTATTTATAGTGAGTTAGGTATTTTGGCAGACCAACAAATAATAAATTATGAATATGAATATAAAAATATAAATGTGATAAGCGTACCCCCAACATTCCATAACTACAAAAACCATGATTTTTAATATTTCTGACCAAGACACGGTGTGGTCGTATAGGTCACCGGACCACCCATGGATAAAAAGAGATTCACACTGTGACGCTTGGATAGTTATGAAAATACATATGCATTTGAAGCAAAATGCATTTGATAATTGCTAAAATACTGGACAATAAATTGGGACCATTTTTCACAGTGAAAAACTTCAATTTTAGAACAATGTTCAACATCAACACAAAATAATGCTCTATCAATCCAAACGACATCAATCGAAAAAAAATGTTCAAGGGTGCACCGAAACCAATAAAACATTTGATGAGCTCTCTAAAATATTTCAATATTCTGTTAATAGCTTCTTACCAGAATGCGAAGAAAGTCATAGCTACAAAAAGGTACCATCGAAAGACATGTAGTATTTTAATTATATTTGCATGTTCGTTACAGAACTCTTTTTTTCTAGATTGAAACAACTCTGGGAGTTGAACAATGATTAATACTGTGTATCCTTAGGAAACACTAAGAACGAATAACTGATAATGCAACTGACAATTTGTTTCTGCAATAAACTTTGTAGTTGGAAGTTCTCGAGTTATTTATCATTTCATATATGGACTTAATTGTGCAATAGTCCAACTCGCTTAGCACCGGGGTCATTGCACCTAGTAAGTGTATGTATTATTGTTGGTTGTTTTAAAAAACATCTACATTTTTGTAACCGCGAGCACTGCTTTGAGTGGCTTTTCCGTATGATGACCTTTGCAAGTATTTGTATATATAACTTAGCATTTTAAAAATTTAAATTTTCAACCGTAGTGTTTGAATAGAAATTTCCAACCAATAATCTCTTCAGCGGTGGGCTATTGTAAAATTAGGCCGAATTACGTCATAAATCCTTTTGGAGTTGTTTACCATAATCTATAAATAAGACCATCGCCACAATAGTAAACGCAATACGATAAAGGAATTTTAAAGTGCATGTTTCGTTGGATACGTGAATATATTTTTATTTAAATGATGAAAATAATACAACAGCATTTTAACTAACTCCACAGTTAACCACCTTGGTCATTCGTGTACTGATCTAATGGGTTAGTATAGCAGCAGTCCATTACCATGTCTAATCATGAATAGTTGATATAGTTTTGATTATTATTATATAATATAAGATTTGTCTTTCACGAATTTCATGTCGGAAATATCCTTTGTTTTGCTTGACTGTGCAATCTGTTGGATAATTTGTTATTTTAAGATAGAGTTTACAATTTTAATTATATTTCATTTCATTTTCATATTAATTCACTAGTTTTTAGGATCCTGATCCTGAGTTTAGAGCATTTAGAAACGCCATGGGAGCATAATAGTTACACATCGGCATAACGTGCTAATCAAGAGATGAAAAGGAAAAGCCAGCGCAAACCAACCATGCACGGGATTTGCTTTGATGTTATTTTCAAACCAAAATTCCGTCTACGGGATTGCGGCCAGCAGCCACCATTTCTACCAGCGCACCCACCCCGCCGCCCGCCACCTCCTCCGAACCCATTGGCGATGTCAACGAACCGGAAAGCAAAGTTCTGCTTCGGTTCGGCTCGGTTCGAAACTAAAAATAAAGCTTCACTCAATCGCTTCCGATCGATTTTGACACAGATCTCCCGTGGTACAGCCGGCACCACGCAAGGCCTACCCGACGGCGGGCGATGTTATTTTAAATCATCGCCTGCGCTCGTGCTGCGGTTGTCTTCCACTCACGTCGTTCTTCCTTCCTTCCTTCCTTCCTTTCCCCAGCCACTCCTGCGCTGTCTCGATGTATGGTGACCGGAAGTGCCTGGTTGAAAGCACGCTGGCCGTCTGTGCCGCCCTCACAAACGGTCCCAAGCGAACCACTAAAGCACCCCGTAATCACTCACCAGAAGTTCGCACAGTTGCTGCGCCCCGTAATGCGCAACCTTTTGTCTCCGGCCGGGAAAGCTTTCGCCTTCTTTTCCCGCCGACGGGGATGGATTTTCTTTCCCGTTTTTTTTTTGCTGCTTCACCCCTGCTAGCCAGCCGCTTTTGCACGAGTGAATCGTTCGCCCTTACCACATGCAAACAACGCATTGATACACGTGGATTAGCCATGCGATGGCCACGTGTTCGGACGCTTTCTTTTTTTGTTCGTCCGGTGGACGCGTGTGCTTCAGTGTGAAGCACCGCTTCATCCGCAGTGAACATGTGCGACGAGTATCAGAAATCAATGATCATCAAATATTTACTTACAGCACCGAACACTGGTTTCCGATTTCGCTGAAGTTAGAGGCACGCGGCCCACACACACACACACACACACACACACGGTGTGGTTTTAAAGAGCACGGTGGTCCGTGGAGCGCAGACCGCCGCTACGGCCCTTGCTTTCCGTTCCGGGTTGCCCTACGGCCGGATGTACGGATGACGAGAACACCGGGCAATAACGACAGTTTTGAGGTTCAGCACCGGAAAACGGCCAGTGGAGCAAATGGAGAAAAGTGAAACAAAAACTTCGTCAACCTGTTATTTTTTCCTCTCCTTTGGCCTCCCCCCTTCCCCTTTCCCCTTCCCATCTCTTATTTGGGGGGGGGGGGGGGCTGGCACACGGGTGCTGTGGTTTTTGGCTATCGGCTTCCACTTGAGCATCCTTCGTGTCCTTTCGAGTCCGAGAAATGGCAGCACAGCAACGCACAGCAACATTCGGGCCGGAAGCGGATGGGATGCGAAAAGCTTTATTTTTTCGTGTGCTCCACCTCGCCCGTGAAAGAACACGAATGAATGATTTGTGTCAAACTCATGGAACGATTGCGGGAACATTTGTCCCGCTCGTTTCCCGCACGGATCGAGCCCGGTTCGACAAACCTTTTTAACGGCGCTCCGCAGAGTGGAGAAAATTCATTTTGACACCAGTCCGGAAGCGGTACCGGACTGATGAAATGGCGCCAGTAGGTGGCCGGGCCGGTGTACGGCGGCAGTATGTACGGGTTCGGGCCCCATTCGGACGGAGGGTTCATTTATTATTTTCCATCCAACTTACTTTGCTGTTTGTTCTTCTGATTACGGTCTGTGTTCGGAATTCAATTTTTCACCCGCTCCGACCGGGGGTCGATCGTGGTAATGGCATCATAAACTTCACCCAAAGTCGGACTCTTATGTGATTTCGCTGCAATGTTTGATAAAGTATTGTGAAAATTCCCGATCAGCGTTCGGGGCAGAGAAACGACAAAACCCTCAAGAATTCATTGCTCACACAATGCGGCGGCAGGTACGAAACGAACGAATCATTGGAAGGTTCGGATGGATGGATGGATGGATGTAGTTTATCGATACCGAGCGAAGAGACAGTTGACCTACATAATTTAGCAGGTGAAGCCACAAGGGTGGAAGTTTGTGGCTGGAGAAAAGAGCGAATACCCGCCTTTTCCAACGTGCAAAACTCTTCGAACTATTTCAGTCAACTATTTTCCAACCAGAGCTCCGGTATCGAGACGAGGGACCGTTTTATGACGAGGGTCTTCCAGCGCTGCCACACCATCGAGTGACACACCGATGCAACCAGAGACCCGCCCAGGACGCCGGAGAGCGAAATTGGAGTGCAGCCACTGCGGGTCGTATTGCCATTCCGATGAGGATATTTCATCGGGGTAGTGGGAGGCGGCCGTTCGGGAGGGAACCGGTGCAAAATCATAAGCGAGCGAAACTTACGGGCCACCCAGTACGGAGATTCTTCACTCACTCACACGCGCGTTCGTGGCGCTTGCCAACTTTGGCTGAAAATTAATTATAAAACTTTCAAATTATAATAAAGTTTCCAGTTAACTCCAAGGTGAACCGTGAGGCTGAAGCGAAAAGGTGAAAACGGCTCACGAAGCAAACGCCGCCCGATCCTGCTCTCCGCTGTGCCAGTGCTGGAACAGTAGAAAAGGAGGATGAGTTTTTTTTTCGTTCTGTGCTGTTGCTTTTTCTTGCCTCTTGCTGCGCTTTGGCGGAAAATTCTTGGAGGAACATGTTTCGGGGAAAGTTCGACGAGGAATGCAAAAGCAGGTCCGGGACGGTGCTGACACTGAGCGGTTTATCGGAGCTATTGACAAATGAAAGTTTTGCCAAGAAGCTGCCGGGTTGTACGCTCTCACGGTCGTTGTTGCTGTTGTTGCTGTTGTTGTTGCCGTTGCTAATAACAATCCAAACTTTGTGCTATTTAAAATATTATTCGAGCGTATGGAAAGCAATGCATCGCGTCGACCGAGCGATGCAGCGAAAATGCTTGAATAAACAGTATTAGGCGTTGAGACGAAATTTTCGGTGTGTTCATTTGATTGCATTTTATCTCATTATTTATATTGTTCTTCAATAGTGCAACCTACTGAGTACATACAATTTCTGTGATAATTATAACGTATAAAGGCTTTGTGTAACATGACTACAATAACAAAGTATTCAACTCATACACACACTACATAGTGAAGGGACATTCATCAGGGGAGCACATACAATATCCTTAAAAATACCTATATATCCAACAGAATAATATAATAGTTGTATTCTTCGTACAGACAGTTAACAATGGTAACTAACTTGAAAAGTTTATAAAAAAGCTACATTAAAAGAATATTGAGTATGATTGTAAAAAAACCTCGATAGAAGAACTGAAATGCCCAATTGTGGAAACGTAATATAAGTTAGTATATAAAAGACGTAACTCCCATAGGAGGGAGTGGGAGAGATTACAGCTTTGTGGAACTTCATCCAATGTCAGTCATTCATTCAATGTAATCGATTTCAAACCAGGGAATGTGAACTGTATTATGTTTCAAGATTCAAGGTTTTCCAGCATAAGCGCCTGATAAGTAAGTATGATTTCAGCGTAACGTTTTGATACACAGAAAGGTGTGGAGAGAACTAGGAATTTTACTAATTTTAGCATTACGATATTCAAGGACGCCACCTAGGTAAGAAAAAGTACTGAAAATTAGTACAACTCATCTCACGTCTTACCGAAACTTCATTTCAAACCAATTATCATGAATGGCATAAAATAACTACATACATTCAAAACAATGACATTGACTACATTGACAGAGAATTGCCTCGCAGACAGAATTGTTCAATTCGTGTTCATTGTTTAATTGCTCTACACACATTTGATATTGAGAATAAATCTTCGAACTAGCGAAGAGCAGAGCATGGCATAGCTGAAGTTAGAAACTTCATAACTCCTTTGTAACTCTCTTTTTCTCTCTTTTTCTCTTACACCGGCGCGAACTTGGTTACGCTGAAAAATTATAAACGTGTTTACCTTTCCGATCAGCGATATGAAATAATAAATGAATAATTCAGAAATGAATCAATCGAGATGCATTATATGCATGTAGCGCAGATGCATGAATTCTCCAAAATTGACAGTTCATAAAATTGAACTGCCATGTCCGACGCAACAAGATCTTGCGTGTTTGCATATTCATTCAACAGAGTCTTAACTATCATTACTGCTTAACTTTATTTTTTTCTTGGCACACCCACCTCAAATACCTGTAGGTCATAGAGGCGAAAGTAGCCAGTGGCTCAAAGCCTCTCTAATACATCTAACAACAACAACCTGTAGGTTAGTCCTGCGTTCGAGGGAGAATCGAATCTCTCTAGTTGAGATTCGATTCGTAAGGTATTTAAGACCTTACGCCTGCACACCGACCCAATTGACTGCTCTCTTAGTGAAAAAGTCTAAATTGTCATAAATTTATCACAATAATCTTAGATTAGAAACATTAACTTGAATAAATAATTTATTCTTAACAGGAGCAACATTACATCAGTATGTTTTTGTTACTTGTTAAATCTGTTGCGTTGAGCATAAGCGCAGCCAATAAACATATTTAATGAACTCAAAACCATCCTATGCTAATCATTAGCTCATATCGTAAACTTACTGTCAAATAAATCAAGCGTAAAACCTTTAAGCATTATATAAACAATTTCAAAAGTTGTGCGATTTTGTTGTTGTACGAGACTTTACCAGACACAAATCGGTAACAAACCTTTTTTTACTACTTGAAAAATGGAAACGAACTAATTATACTTACCCGATTTACATTTCAACTTTGAATACTCTCTGTAATCACCATGAAAACGAAAACGAAAAATAAGGCTTAAATAGTTTGAAACACAAACTTCCACCATCACCGAAGACAGTAGAACGGACACCCGGAATTAATTCCCGTTGACTAACTTTCGCTTATCTAGGTTCTCCGTCGCTTACGCAAAAAAAAAATCCTCCAAACCCTATGAATAATTCGTACCGAAAATCACCGCAACAAACAAGCAGCCCCGAGGATATCCGGTAGCCGAAACGAACATCTCTTCAGCAAAAACGCACCGAACAGAAAAAAGTGGTGGTCCGAAGTGGTGAGCAAATGGATGAACACCGCCTTTTGTATCCATTTTTCATCCGGTCAAGCGTGCAGATCCGGGTGCCAATGAAAGTGTAGTGAAATACAGAGAGATGAGGGAGAGAAAAGTCAACATTTTTCACATAATTAACTCTATCGTTAAGGGTGTGGGTAGGCGCATCGGGGACGTATCCTGCCTCATTCAGCAGTATATGCACATCATGCGAAACCGTCGGTGCCGAATAAAACCAAAGATAAAACGCTCCGGCATTTTCGCACGGCTGCTCGGAGGGAAAGGCACCGGCGTAAGGTGCACGGAAATGGGCGGGGAACTCGATTACTGGTGAAACATGTAGTAAAAAAAAAGCCCACCCAAGTGGGTATTCCGAACGTAGCAGTAGAAGTATCCTCAAAACAGTTGAAGCCTCATTACTGTACATTTATCATTGCAGCGTGAGGGCGTCTCGCCGGGAGGGGACGAGCTATGAGTGGGGCGTCTTCCCCGTCACCCCCCCCCCCCCTTAAAAGGGGACCGACCGGCCTTGGAGCACCAAACCATAATATGGGTGTACAACATTTAAGAAATAATCAGCTTAAAGAGGAATCCTCTTGAATTCTACTTGCCCGTGGACGACGGCTGGACCAAAAACCACGTCACTGGATGTGTACGCAAGAGATAGAGCACAGGGACGGCGGTTACCGTTCAAGAGGTAAAAACACCAGGAAATAAAGCAGCCAACGAGTTGCCGGCAGACCCATTAAGATAAATCTGTGAGTACCTAAGCCATAAAAACAAACGCTGGACGACGCCGACGACGACGACTACGACGACTGGTGACAGCGGTCGCTCGACCAGCGAATCTTCACTGTTTGCTTGCTTCACTGTTTTGGAATCACCATTTTTCCTCACAGATTGTGTATGTGTGTGAGGAAGTTTTTTTCCCGGTAACGAAAAAATGTGCCCCAGCTTTGTCAGCACTTCTCGGCCGGACCGTATACTTTCATTTGTGGGTAACAGCAACTGCGTAGCTGCCGTTTCGTAGAATCAACATGCCTTCCCGGGTAATGAGGAAAACACCCGCTGATGCGGAGGAAAAACTGAAACAATCTAACGGCACGTTGTGGGAAAGAATTATCGAGCACCCGAAACGCGTTAACCGGAAGGCAGAGTGAAGAAAATTCGTTTTCCTGTAGGCTACAGCAACGGGATCGAACAAAATTTTTCATTACATTTGCTCAGTACTCTAGATTTGATCTCTTGCGAGAATTTGAACGCACACACGCACACTCTGGTCATGGCAGAGGTGGAAAGATTTGAACCGAAGGTTGCTGCTTAACTGAAAGCTCAAGAGTTGTGTAGATTGAAACCCAACATACCCTAAGTTTAATGCAAATGCTGTATAACGGACCTCTTGATAGCTGTTGAGAGTTCATAAACAGCTCTTATGGTCAGGTTTAATAGAATACATCAATTCATTGCATGATCTATAAATTTTGTAATTAAAGCAGTCATCATTACTTATTAATCTTCATTTTTATTCATATAAAAAAGCCTTTGTTAATAATACGCGTACCAAAACATTATTCTCTTCTTTGGTGTAATGACTGAAGCCTATTGGACCTTTGTACAACGCCATTGATGTATAGTCAAATATCGCTAAGTAGGAGCGGTCCAGATGGGATTATTAGACCAGCCTTGTAGTGAGAAAATTTGTGTCAGTTCATAAGACCACTAGATTTTTGACAACTAATCTCTGACAGTTAGTATCATAGAAAACACAAAGCTAATTAATAAAGTGATGCCACCGTTCCTTAAACGCTTAGGGATTCCTAGAATTGGTAAACTTCTTATTTAGATCTCGGTGATACCCTGTGATACGAATTCGACATTATTTTTAAGTTACGCTTGGAATCACACTTGGGGTTACGCTTTGTGTAAACGGGCTTTCTACGGGCTTAACAATCTAGTTCAAAAATGGTTATAGACAAGAATTGTTGTTCTTCGAAGCTACTTCGTAGCTACTTCGAGCAATATTACGAATCTGCCTTTAAGAAAATTGATTCTTTAATAACAATGTTTAACACATTCAACTGATCTTGCTTAGTACTCAAAACCGTCATGTTTTGTATCCATTGAAAAATATACAGCTATTTTTGGCATTTATTGATCGAGCTGATAACCACTCCCAGCGTCATATACCAAATGCAATATGGATATAATACTCTTAAGATCTTTTGCTACCACCTATGGCCTACGCCAAGAGAACGAACTCGCTCGTATACTCTTACACATCTTGAAATACGGTGAAGACATAAATATATTTGATTCGTAGTTCGATCCAGCGATATTACTGATAACAGCTTTCGTGGGAGTGACGTACAGACAGGTGTACGAAAGTACGATTTTGAAGTCATCCAAAACCTTGCCTATCTTGAGCCAAAAGTCAGCTCCGCGCCAACAAGCTGTCAGTCGATCATAAAGTCTGTTGCAGTATGATGAAGCTATACCACTCAGCGAGTCTGTCGGGATTTAAGTTGCTGCTACTGTTTGAAACATCCATAGTGCCATTACTAATGTTTGATGTCTTGTGCCTTCCAAAGAAGGATCCTGGCCAAATCAGACAAATTCCTCGAGCGCTTGGGACGAAGATAGCCAGTAAGATTTTAGGTCTCGTTTGTGTGGAAGGACAATGGAGGACTAGCTACACAAGCGGGGTATATAAGTCGTACGACCTCACTATTGTGTAGCGCATTAGACTCACCAGGTTCCGGTGGGTTTGACAAGTGAGTACAATGACACCGGAAAACTCGTAAGTAAGTAAGTAAGTAAGTAAGTAAGTAAGTAAGTAAGTAAGTAAGTAAGTAAGTAAGTAAGTAAGTAAGTAAGTAAGTAAGTAAGTAAGTAA